>VYZN01002940.1:0-12500 GCA_009761285.1 Aphis glycines | reverse complement strand
ACCCACCGCGGCGAAGTGCGACGGGCACCGCGGCACGTCGGTCGGACCTCGGTGGATCGCCCGAGAAAAAAAATTTTTTGGGCGGGCTTGACCCACCGCGGCGAAGTGCGACGGGCACCGCGGCACGTCGGTCGGACCTCGGTGGATCGCCCGAGAAAAAAAATTTTTTGGGCGGGCTTGACCCACCGCGGCGAAGTGCGACGGGCACCGCGGCGAGGCCGAAGCCGCGGCACGTCGGTCGGTCCTCGGTGCATCGCCCCGAGAAAAAAAATTTTTTGGGCGGGCTTGACCCACCGCGGCGAAGTGCGACGGGCACCGCGGCGAGGCCGAAGCCGCGGCACGTCGGTCGGCCTCGGTGCATCGCCCGAGAAAAAAAATTTTTTGGGCGGGCTTGACCCACCGCGGCGAAGTGCGACATGCACCGCGGCACGTCGGTCGGACCTCGGTGGATCGCCCGAGAAAAAAAATTTTTTGGGCGGGCTTGACCCACCGCGGCGAAGTGCGACGGGCACCGCGGCGAGGCGAAGCCGCGGCACGTCGGTCGGTCCTCGGTGCATCGCCCGGGAAAAAAAAATTTTTTGGGCGGGCTTGACCCACCGCGGCGAAGTGCGACGGGCACCGCGGCACGTCGGTCGGACCTCGGTGGATCGCCCGAGAAAAAAAATTTTTTGGGCGGGCTTGACCCACCGCGGCGAAGTGCGACGGGCACCGCGGCACGTCGGTCGGACCTCGGTGGATCGCCCGAGAAAAAAAATTTTTTGGGCGGGCTTGACCCACCGCGGCGAAGTGCGACGGGCACCGCGGCACGTCGGTCGGACCTCGGTGGATCGCCCGAGAAAAAAAATTTTTTGGGCAGTCTTGACCCACCGCGGCAAAGTGCGACGGGCACCGCGGCACGTCGGTCGGACCTCGGTGGATCGCCCGAGAAAAAAATTTTTTTGGGCGGGCTTGACCCACCGCGGCGAAGTGCGACGGGCACCGCGGCACGTCGGTCGGACCTCGGTGGATCGCCCGAGAAAAAAATTTTTTTGGGCGGGCTTGACCACCGCGGCGAAGTGCGACGGGCACCGCGGCACGTCGGTCGGACCTCGGTGGATCGCCCGAGAAAAAAAATTTTTTGGGCGGGCTTGACCCACCGCGGCGAAGTGCGACATGCACCGCGGCACGTCGGTCGGACCTCGGTGGATCGCCCGAGAAAAAAAATTTTTTGGGCAGTCTTGACCCACCGCGGCAAAGTGCGACGGGCACCGCGGCACGTCGGTCGGACCTCGGTGGATCGCCCGAGAAAAAAATTTTTTTGGGCGGGCTTGACCCACCGCGGCGAAGTGCGACGGGCACCGCGGCACGTCGGTCGGACCTCGGTGGATCGCCCGAGAAAAAAAATTTTTTGGGCGGGCTTGACCCACCGCGGCGAAGTGCGACTTGCACCGCGGCACGTCGGGCGGACCTCGGTGGATCGCCCGAGAAAAAAAATTTTTTGGGCAGGCTTGACCCACCGCGGCGAAGTGCGACGGGCACCGCGGCGAGGCCGAAGCCGCGGTACGTCGGTCGGTCCTCGGTGCATCGCCCGGGGAAAAAAATTTGGGGCCGTTACGCACGGAGTGTTGGAATATTTTTTCGCTTCCAACAGGCAGGGCCGTTACGCACGGGTTCGGAGTTTCATTTCTCGGCGGTCCGTTACGCGGGGTTTGCCGGGCCGTTAGGCACGAATCCGACGTGTTATTTGCCGCTGCCCGGGCTGCGGACGGCTGGCGCCGTCCGCTTCTCCGGTCAGCGAGCCGGCCGGCCGGGTAAAGAAGAGAGAACGCAAAAAAACTGTTGAGCTTGGCCCACCGCGGCGGCCGCGGAACACCGGCCGGTACGCGGCGAGTCGCCCGCCCGGGGAAAAGACGGGGCCGTTACGCACGGTTTCGGAGTTTCATTTCTCGGCGGTCCGTTACGCGGGGTTTGCCGGGCCGTTACGCACGAATCCGACGTGTTATTTGCCGCTGCCCGGGCTGCGGACGGCTGGCGCCGTCCGCTTCTCCGGTCAGCGAGCCGGCCGGCCGGGTAAAGAAGACGAGAACGAAAAAAAACTGTTGAGCTTGGCCCACCGCGGCGGACCGCGGAAACACCGGCCGGTACGCGGCGAGTCGCCCGCCCGGGGAAAAGACGGGGCCGTTACGCACGGTTTCGGAGTTTCATTTCTCGGCGGTCCGTTACGCGGGGTTTGACGGGCCGTTACGCACGAATCCGACGTGTTATTTGCCGCTGCCCGGGCTGCGGACGGCTGGCGCCGTCCGCTTCTCCGGTCAGCGAGCCGGCCGGCCGGGTAAAGAAGAGAGAACGAAAAAAAACTGTTGAGCTTGGCCCACCGCGGCGGACCGCGGAACACCGGCCGGTACGCGGCGAGTGGCCCGCCCGGGGAAAAGACGGGGCCGGTACGCACGGTTTCGGAGTTTCATTTCTCGGTTTTTTTTTTTTACGCGGGGTTTTGCCGGGCCCCGTTACGCACGAATCCGACGTGTTATTTGCCGCATGCCCCGGCTGCGGACGGCTGGCGCCGTCCGCTTCTCCGGTCAGCGAGCCGGCCGGCCCGGGTAAAAGAAGAGAGACGAAAAAAACTGTTGAGCCTTGGCCCACCCGCGGCGACGCGGAATCACCGGCCGGTACGCGGCGAGTGCCCGCCGGGGAAAAGACGGGGCCCGTTACGCACGGTTTAGGAGTTTCCATTTCTCGGCCGGTCCGTTACGCGGGTTTGACGGGCCGTTACGCACGAATCCCGAACGTGTTATTGTCTTGCCGCTGCCCCCGGGCGCGGACGGCTGGCGCCGTCCGCTTCTCCGGTCCACGAGCCGGCGGCCGGGTAAAGAAAGAGAGAACGAAAAAAACTGTTGAGCTTGGCCCACAAGCGGCGGACCGCGGAACACCGGCCGTACGCCGGCGAGTCCGCCCCGGGGAAAAGACGGGGCCGTTACGCACGTTTTCGGAGTTTCATTTCTCGGCGGTCCGTTACGCGGGGTTTGCCGGGCCGTTACGCACGAATCCGACGTGTTATTTGCCGCTGCCCGGGCTGCGGCCGGCTGGCGCCGTCCGCTTCTCCGGTCAGCGAGCCGGCCACCGTCCCGCCATTGAAGGCTTTATGTGTCCAGACGCGACGAATGCAAAATTCGGAGAACCGGATTGTTCGACGGTGACGAGACCTCAACCGAAAGACCGGGGTAGATTACGGACGGGCGTGCTTGGCGTCGACGGTTTGACGCGTATTCGTTTTCAACTTTTCGACGACCAATATCTCCGGGACCGGAGGTGTTAGCGGTTTTCTCCCGTGATTCATTCCGGGTTCAATTTCGATTTACAATACGGTGTCAAAGTCAGAAAGCGATCGGAGCGCGGAATAATAATTTTCCGATCGACGGCCGCAGTTGATGCGCTCGTCAGGGGGACGAGGCACCGCGAGCCCGGCTGCCCGGCCGGACCACGGGCACTCGGCCGTCGGTCGCGGCGTACGGGCGCTCCCGCGGTGTGTTTACCGGTATCGCACCCGTGGCGGGCGGTATGCGGTGAAAAATATATTGTCGGCCGCGGTCGGGCTCAACGCCGTACTATCTAGCTGAACCACAGCCAACCGTGATTTTACCCGTAGAGCGACTATCTAGCGAACCCACAGCCACCCGGGCTGTCGGACCTCGCGGTACCGGCCGACCGGCCGGACCACGGTCGACCGAGCCCCTGCTGGCTGGCAGGCACCGCGAGACCGGCTGCCCGGCCGGACCACGGGCACTCGGCCGTCGGGCACCGCGGACGTTCGGTCGCGGCGTACGGGCGCTCCCGCGTTGTTCACCGCATCTCCCGCGGCGTTCACCGCAGTCCGGCGGTCGGCCCCCGCGGTACCGGCCGACCGGCCGGCCCACGGGCACTCGGCCGTCGGTCACCGCGGACGTTCGGTCGCGGAGTACGGGCGCTCCCGCGGTGTGTTTACCGGTATCGCACCCGTGGCGGGCGGTATGCGGTGAAAAATATATTGGCGGCCGCGGTCGGACTCAACGCCGTACTATCTAGCTGAACCACAGCCAACCGTGATTTTACCCGTAGAGCGACTATCTAGCGAAACCACAGCCACCCGGCTGTCGGACCCCGCGGTACCGGCCGACCGGCCGGACCACGGTCGACCGAGCCCCTGCTGGCTGGCAGGCACCGCGAGACCGGCTGCCCGGCCGGACCACGGGCACTCGGCCGTCGGTCGCGGCGTACGGGCGCTCCCGCGGTGTGTTTACCGGTATCGCGCCCGTGGCGGGCGGTATGCGGTGAAAAATATACTGTCGGCCGCGGTCGGACTCAACGCCGTACTATCTAGCTGAACCACAGCCAACCGTGATTTTACCCGTAGAGCGACTATCTAGCGAAACCACAGCCCCCCGGGCTGTCGGACCCCGCGGTGCCGGGCGCCCGGCCGGACCACGGTCGACCGAGCCCCTGCTGGCTGGCAGGCACCGCGAGACCGGCTGCCCGGCCGGACCACTGGCACTCGGCCGTCGGTCGCGGCGTACGGGCGCTCCCGCGGTGTGTTTACCGGTATCGCACCCGTGGCGGGCGGGATGCGGTGAAAAATATATTGTCGGGCGCGGTCGGACTCAACGCCGTACTATCTAGCTGAACCACAGCCAACCGTGATTTTCCCCTTAGAGCGACTATCTAGCGAAACCACAGCCACCCGGGCTGTCGGACCCCGCGGTACCGGCCGACCGGCCGGACCACGGTCGACCGAGCCCCTGCTGGCTGGCAGGCACCGCGAGACCGGCTGCCCGGCCGGACCCCGGGCACTCGGCCGTCGGTCGCGGCGTACGGGCGCTCCCGCGGTGTGTTTACCGGTATCGCACCCGTGGCGGGCGGTATGCGGGGAAAAATATACTGTCGGCCGCGGTCGGACTCAACGCCGTACTATCTAGCTGAACCACAGCCAACCGTGATTTTACCCGTAGAGCGACTGTCTAGCGAAACCACAGCCACGCGGGTGGGCAGGCACCGCGGACGTAGGTCGTCGGTACCGGCGGTCGGTCCCGGGATGGCCGTTACGAGCCGACATAGCGAAAACCCCGCGCCCCCACCGGGCCGTTACGCACATTCGAGTTTCACACGTCCGCCGGTCAAACCCGAGTTTTTCTAACTTTGAGAGCGACCGGTCGGTCGGTCGGCGTTCAGCCGGCCGTCCGGTCGGCGACCGCTCGCTTACGACAGCAAAGCCACGGGCGACGCCGAAGCCGACGGGTCCGCCTCCCTAGCGGAGAACGCGGCCCCCGTCCACGTTTCGGCGACCGACCCATCTCGCACGCCGAGTGGCACACCACGACCGGCGCTGCGGGCCCTCCTACCGGGGGGCCGGCAGCGCGACACACGGCGCACCCGACCGATGACGACTCCCGTTACCGTTTCGCAGTCTACCCGACAACCCGAAGCCAGAACAATCCCGCCGCGGCCGGCCATAGTCGCCGCGCCCGGCGGTCGCCGGGGCGAAGCCCCGGGACGACGGACTTCGCGTCGCGTCCCGGCTTCCCCCACGATCTCGGCTGGGGACCGTTACGGAACGGGCGAGAGCAGCGATTCCGGCGCCGCGCGCCGGCCGTCCGCCGACACCGGCGGGCGTCCGCGCCGGCGCCGGTCTCCCGACTCTCGTCAACGCGTACCGCGTCGCGACGGGTCACCGCTCCGCCGGCGCGCGCGAGCGCGGCACCGCCCGCCCTCCGGGGCGGGGTCCGCGCCCGCCGCGCCGCCGCCGTCGCTGACCCGCCGGGCACGCGCTCGCAGCATTCAAAATTCACCACGAACCGCGGTCGGTCGCACGCCGGGACCCCAGCGGTCGCGGCCGTGCGACCGCCCTCGGCGTCGGCCCGCCACCCGGCGGACCGGCGCTCGGACGCACGCGTACCGCGCGCGCGCGCTCGCTCACCGCAGTCGGCACCACGCCGGCGGGCGGCCGAGCGGGTCCGCGCGCGGCACGCGCCTGTTGTAAAACCGAGATCCCTGGTTGATCCTGCCAGTAGTCATATGCTTGTCTCAAAGATTAAGCCATGCATGTCTCAGTGCAAGCCGCATTAAGGTGAAACCGCGAAAGGCTCATTAAATCAGTTGTGGTTCCTTAGATCGTCCCCAAGTTACTTGGATAACTGTGGTAATTCTAGAGCTAATACATGCCGACAGAGTTCCGACCGTCGCGGCGCCTCCGGGCGTCGCGTGCGGGAGGAACGCTTTTATTAGATCAAAACCGGCCCGTCGCGGCGCGCTTCGTGCGCGTCCCGATCGCGGCCCGCGCAAAGACCTGGGGACTCTGAATAACTTCGAGCTGATCGCACGGTCTCCGTACCGGCGACGCATCTTTCAAATGTCTGCCTTATCAACTGTCGACGGTAGGTTCCATGCCTACCGTGGTGGTAACGGGTAACGGGGAATCAGGGTTCGATTCCGGAGAGGGAGCCTGAGAAACGGCTACCACATCCAAGGAAGGCAGCAGGCGCGCAAATTACCCACTCCCGGAACGGGGAGGTAGTGACGAAAAATAACGATACGGGACTCATCCGAGGCCCCGTAATCGGAATGAGAACACTTTAAAACCTTTAAACGAGGATCAATTGGAGGGCAAGTCTGGTGCCAGCAGCCGCGGTAATTCCAGCTCCAATAGCGTATATTAAAGTTGTTGCGGTTAAAAAGCTCGTAGTCGGATCTGTGTCTGGGCGGTGCCGGACCCCCCTGGCGGTCCGGCGTGTCGCGGCCGGTCGCGTCGCGGGACCACGCGTCCCGTCGGCGCGGCCGTCGTCGCGCTCGTCGGCCGTCTCGGGGTGTTAGTTACCGGCACGTCGGCCGGACGTATTGTCGGCAGGCGGACACGTGTCTCGTGCTTCCGGCGCGCCGCGCGGCCACGCGTCGCGCGGCCGTCGGGGTCCGACGACGGCGGCCGCCTACTCCAATCTTGCTGCGCGGTGCTCTTCACCGAGTGCCGTCGGCGGGCCGACACGTTTACTTTGAACAAATTAGAGTGCTCAAAGCAGGCTCAAATCTGGCGGGGCGGCTTCGCGGCCGTCTCGTCAAAAGGCCCTGAATACTGGTCGCATGGAATAATGGAACAAGACCTCGGTCCCGCGCATCTCCGCCCTTCGCGGGCGCGCGAAACCGCCCTCCGGGGCGTTTCCGTGCGCGGGCCGCCGGGCCGCGGGCGCCAGTCGCCCGCGCGTCCCGCCGGGCCGGTTTTCGGGACCGGAGGTAATGATCAACAGAGACGGGCGGGGGCATTCGTACCGAGACGTTAGAGGTGAAATTCTTGGATCGTCTCGAGACGAACTGACGCGAAAGCATTTGCCAAGTACGTTCTCGTATGATCAAGACCGAAAGTTAGAGGTTCGAAGGCGATCAGATACCGCCCTAGTTCTAACTGTAAACGATGCCAGCTAGCGATCCGCCGGCGTTTCATTAACGACCCGGCGGGCAGCTTCCGGGAAACCGAAGCTTTTCGGTTCCGGGGGAAGTATGATTGCAAAGTTGAAACTTAAAGGAATTGACGGAAGGGCACCACCAGGAGGGGAGCCTGCGGCTTAATTTGACTCAACACGGGAAACCTCACCAGGCCCGGACACCGGAAAGATTGACAGATTGAGAGCTCTTTCTTGATTCGGTGGGTGGTGGTGCATGGCCGTTCTTAGTTGGGGGAGCGATCTGTCTGGTTAATTCCGATAACGAACGAGACTCTGTCCTGCTAACTAGGCGGGTAAACCCGGGTCGGCGGTGGGCGCGGCGCGGGCGGTTTCGGCCGGCCGCGTTCGCGTCTCCGTTGGCTCGGCCCGGTATCCCCGAACGCGTTCGCCCGTCGTCCACGGCGGTCGTCGGGCGCGGCCGCGCCATCCGCGTCCCGGCGTGCGGCGGGCGTGTGTCGGCCGGGGGGCAACCTCCGGTCGGCGCGCGTCAGTCGTGCGTCGGGCTCCGCGGTGAAGCGCGCCGCGTCCGCGGCCGTCGCCGGCGGATCACGATACGTTACTAGGGCTACCGCCGGCTCCCAGGAGCTTAAACTCTTCTTAGAGGGACAGGCGGCGGACGAAAATAGCCGCACGAGACTGAGCGATAACAGGTCTGGGATGCCCTTAGATGTTCTGGGCCGCACGCGCGCTACACTGAAGGAATCAGCGTGTGTTAACATTCCTGGGCCGACAGGCTTCCGGGAAACCCGCTGAACCTCCTTCGTGCTTAGGGATCGTGGCTTGCAATTTTTCCACGTGAACGAGGAATTCCCAGTAAGCGCGAGTCATCAGCTCGCGGTGATTACGTCCCTGCCCTTTGTACACACCGCCCGTCGCTACTACCGATTGAACGACCGCAGTGAGGTCTTCGGACTGGACGCGCGTTATTCGGCCCCCCCGGGGGCTGGGTCGTCGCGCGACCGGGAAGATGACCGAACTCGGCCGTTTAGAGGAAGTAAAAGTCGTAACAAGGTTTCCGTAGGTGAACCTGCGGAAGGATCATTAGAGACGGGGCCGCGGCGCCGGCGTACACGCGCCGGTCTCGCGCGCGCCTCATCCGACCCCGTGGCCGCGAGCGCTCGCCCGACTCGCGTCGACGACCGCCCGCGCGCCGCGACCCCCGACCGAGCGTCGACCGAAAGATGGTTACCGTCGAAAGACCAGTCGAGCGCGCGGCTCTACCGCGGCGCGCACGACGAACAGTTTCGTCGACAAAAAACGAAAAACACACCCGACCCCGAACGGCGGATCACTTGGCTCGTGGATCGATGAAGACCGCAGCTATCTGCGCGTCGTCGTGTAATCCGCAGGTTATACGAACATCGACCAGTCGAACGCACATTGCGGCCTCGGTGACCCGCGGGTCCCGGGCCACGCCTGTCTGAGGGTCGTATACCGGATACTCGGCCAGACCGATGCGCCGCCGGCACGCCGGCGCGCGCGCGCCCGCCCGACCGTCCCGTCGCCGCCCAACCCGCAACCCGGGGGACGGCGGCGCCGGCGACGACGACGGCGACCAGCGCGCGCGCGCCCGCCCCGGCGGCGCGAGATTGGCGGCTCGACCGGCGCTCCAGGGCGCCGGTCGTCCGCCCAAGTTGTGACGGCAAACAGTCACGGGTTCTCGCGCCGTAAAACGGCACGTCCCCGTCCGCCCGCCGCGCGAGAGCGCGGCCGGGTCGGCTGAGAGCGTTCGTCTCGACCGCGGTGGCGCGCGTGTTCTCCTCGACACACGCGCGCGCCCGGCGGGACGCGGCGCCTCTCCGGCTTCCGAGAAGCGGACGCGGACCGTGTCCGGGACGGAGCGCGGACCGCAGACCGCCGCCGCCGTGCGAGAGGCGTTCGCCGACCGCACGCACGTACCGACACACGTTCCGACCTCAGATCAGGCGGGACTACCCGCCGGATTTAAGCATATTAATAAGCGGAGGAAAAGAAAACAACCGTGATTCCCCCAGTAGCGGCGAGCGAACAGGGAAAAGCCCATCGCCGAATCCCGCCGCGCACTTTTGTGTCGCGGCACGTATGGGAGTTGTGGCGTACGGGCCGGCCTCGTTGCCGGGGCGCACGTGACGGTCCAAGTCTCCCTTGAACGGGGCCATGGCCCGCAGATGGTGCCAGGCCAGTAGAGGCCGTCACAGCGTTCCGGGATCGGACCGCGCCTTCGAGTCGGGTTGCTTGAGAGTGCAGCCCGAAGCGGGTGGTAAACTCCATCTAAGGCTAAATACGGCCACGAGACCGATAGGGGACAAGTACCGTGAGGGAAAGTTGAAAAGAACTTTGAAGAGAGAGTTCATAAGAACGTGAAACCGTTCGGGGGTAAACGGACAGAGCCCGCGAGTCCCCGCCGGGCGAATTCACGGTCGGTCCGTAAAACGGCCGGCCGGATCTTTCGCTCGGCCAGCGGACGTCGCGACTCGTTGGGCGCCGGCCGAAGGGCCCGGGTGGCGGTTCGTCGCGGCGGTCGCGTCTCGGCGTGACCGTTCGCGCCGAACCCCGGTGCTCCTGGTCGGCTCGCCCGACGGCAAGAACCGTCGACGCGGCCCCGTCGCAGGCGGGGTCCCGTCGGTCGGCGACGAGTTTCGGGCTACTTTCCGACCCGTCTTGAAACACGGACCAAGGAGTCTAACGTGTGCGCGAGTCAACGGTGTATCATACGAAAAACCACGTTTGGCGCAATGAAAGTGAACCGTTTACGGTGCGGACGATGGCCTAGCGACCGAACCCACCGGCGTTCAAAGTCGCGCTGGTCCGCAGTCCGGGGGCGTCTCCGCCGGGTCGGCTTCGGCCGTCCGGGGGCGCACCCTTAGCGCACACGTTGGTACCCGAAAGATGGTGAACTATGCCTGGCCAGGATGAAGTCAGGGGAAACCCTGATGGAGGTCCGCAGCGATTCTGACGTGCAAATCGATCGTCTGAGCTGGGTATAGGGGCGAAAGACTAATCGAACCATCTAGTAGCTGGTTCCATCCGAAGTTTCCCTCAGGATAGCTGGCGCCGATGTGTCCCGCCCGTTCGCGGGCGTCAGGACGCCGGGGGGACTCCGCGCTGTACGGCGCGGTAACAACACGCTCGTAACACGGAGGATGTCTCATACGGTAAAGCGAATGATTAGAGGACATTGGGGCCGAAACGACCTCAACCTATTCTCAAACTATAAATGGGTGAGATCGCCGGCTTTACCTGGTACCCCGCGTGAACCGCGTGCGAAGCCGGCGACGGAACCCTAGGCGCTTAGTGGGCCATTTTTGGTAAGCAGAACTGGCGCTGCGGGATGAACCGAACGCCGAGTTAAGGCGCCGAAATCGACGCGTATTCAGAGACCATGAAAGGCGTTGGTTGCTGATGACAGCAGGACGGTGGCCATGGAAGTCGGAATCCGCTAAGGAGTGTGTAACAACTCACCTGCCGAAGCAACTAGCTCTGAAAATGGATGGCGCTGGAGCGTCGTGCCTATACTCGGCCGTCGGCGGCACAGTGGGGCCGGTCGTCGCTCGCGGCGGCCGGCCCCGGCAAGCCCCGACGAGTAGGATGGCGCGGCGGTGTGCGTCGAAGGGCAGGTCGCGAGACCGCCTGGAGCCGCCGTCGGTGCAGATCTTGGTGGTAGTAGCAAATACTCGAGAGGGGCCCTCGGGGGCTGCCGTGGAGAAGGGTTTCTTGTGAACAGCCGTTGTCCAAGAGTCAGTCGATCCTAAGCCCGGGGAGAGATCCTCGTACGGGCGAAGGCGTTTTCGAATCGCCCATGGGGCGAGAGGGAATCCGGTCCGTATTCCGGAACCCGACGCGGAACCGCTCCCTAGTGTTCGGGGCTCTTTTGTCTCGTCCGGGCGACCGGAATGAACTCGAAGAAGCCGCCGGGGGGTCCGGGAAGAGTTCTCTTTTCTCTGTGAGCGTTGTACGTCCCTGGAATCCTCTAGCCGGGCGATAGGGACGCGAGCGCGAAGAGCACCGCTCGTTGCGGCGGTGTCCGTGACCCCCACGCGGACCTTGAAAATTCGAGAGAGGGCCACGCGGAGTCTTCGCGTCGGTTCGTACCGATATCCGCAGCAGGTCTCCGGGGTGAGCAGCCTCTAGCCGCATAGAATAATGTAGGTAAGGGAAGTCGGCAAAACCGATCCGTAACTTCGGGATAAGGATTGGCTCTGAGGAGCGGGGCGGATCGGGTTCGGGTCGTCGTAGAAGCGTAGGCGGTGCTGGCGACACCCCGGCCGTCGCCCGTGCGCCCGGTCTCCGGACCGGGAGCCTCGAGGCGGTCGCGGGCCCGTCGCCGTCCGCCGACCGTGGAACCACCGAGCTTCGGTCGCTGGCCGCGTCGCGGCCGGCCGTCCGCCCCGGCGTCGGTTCGCCGTCGCCGGGCGGTCCGGCCGCCGCGCCGTCGGCCGCGTAGCCGGATCGACCGCCATGTAACGGTCAACTCAGAACTGGCACGGACCAGGGGAATCCGACTGTCTAATTAAAACAAAGCATCGCGATGGCCCGGGACGGGTGTTGCCGCGATGTGATTTCTGCCCAGTGCTCTGAATGTCAACGTGAAGAAATTCAAGCAAGCGCGGGTAAACGGCAGGAGTAACTATGACTCTTTTAAGGTAGCCAAATGCCTCGTCATCTAATTAGTGACGCGCATGAATGGATAAACGAGATTCTCACTGTCCCTATCTACTATCTAGCGAAACCACAGCCAAGGGAACGGGCTTGGAAAAATCAGCGGGGAAAGAAGACCCTGTTGAGCTTGACTCTAATCTGGCATTGTTCGGAGACATGCCGAGGTGTAGCATAAGTGGGAGTCGGGGGTCTAGGCGGGGGGTCTCGCGGCCGTCCGTCTCCCCGTCGACCTTGAAATACCACTACTCGCATCGTTTCCCCACTTACTCGGTAGAGCGGAACGCGCGGTTCCGGCCGCGGGTGCGTCCGGCCGTCGGCCGTCGTCCCGTCGCGTCGTCGGCTCGCCGTCGGTTCGTCCGGCGCGCGATCGGCGCGCGGCGCGGTCGCCGCGCCGTCGGCCTGTGCCCGTTCGTGCCGGGC
>VYZN01002938.1:0-116915 GCA_009761285.1 Aphis glycines | reverse complement strand
AAATTGTTGTTTTGAATATTATTAATTATTATGACTAACGTACTTATTCTCAGCCAATTATAACTAAGAAACAATTAGAGAATGTCTTTATGATTCAAAAGCTGCTTTGTCATGGATGCATCATTATCTGCTTGCAACTTCTGATGAGCTTGTTTTCTTTGATATTCGATTGCCGAATCAACATGATCTTGAGTAATTAATTCGATCTCTTCATTGTTATTTCTAGCTAATATCTGCTTGATTTAATGCATCACACATTTCATTAGTTTGTATTATAACGCCAGGTCCCTTTGCTTTGACTGATTGTATGTAATCACACAGTTCATTTATGATGTTGACTGTAGAGCTGTTAAGTCTTTAACTTCTAGGGTAGCTTTTTTCTTTTCCATGTCTGATAGGACTATAATATACATTATGAGTTTAAAAGAGTTTGTAACATTATTGTTACTGACGTAATTAGATCGCCAACCTATGACCCGTAAAACACCGTACTGGTGAAGGAGGCCATAGGATTTTCTTTATAAAACCAGGTTCAGGAATTAAATAATAATAATAAAAAAAAATAAGATTAAGTAAATGGATAGATAATGTTTATTATTGGATGTGGAGAAAGCTCGACCTGGCGTAAAACTCCATCAGAATAAAATATTAACATAACATAGAATATATAGAGGAATGCGACGAGAGCTAACGTCGCCCCGTAATGGACTAACCAATATAGTGATATTACAATACATATAGAAAAAAATTATAAAATATATACATATCAGGAACCTCACAGATGGGCCGTCGGTCCTGTGGATCCGATCCAACAATTACCAACACCAGAATGGTACGGTGCACCATTAAATAATTATAACACAAATATTAATAAAATATATATACATAATGCCTGCCAAGGCGTACACCCTAATATAATATATTATAGTATATTACCCGATGGAGGTAGACACTCGCCTTTGCAACGCTCATCCCAAACCTTGCCTTTCGGTGAAATCCACCGCGGGAGAGATTCCCGGACGTGTCACTCCATAGTATCCGACTTATATATATATCAGATATAAAAAAACAATTATTCCTTGAAAGTGACCACAATAACAATCCGGTGGCACTCTCCTCAGCTGGCGTACAACTTGCTATTAACTAATTCCTTATATTATTATTATATACGGTAATATTGCGCGATCGTATCGTCACGGGAAGTCATATAAAAGGTGAAGTGGAGAACTTAGATTGTGCCCGAGTACACGCACACACCCACACCGTACCGAGAACACAACAGCGGGCAGATCGACGAAGATATTGGTGCGGGGTGCCGGTAAGATTGTCGAGGTTCACGACATGGCATTACAAGTTTAGGAAAAAATCAAAAGGGTTGCTCCAAAAAATTTGGATTTTTTTCTTGCATTTCAAGTTATTTTTATAAAATCAGGAGAAAGGTAAATATCTTGACTTTTTAACTTCCTTTCTATGAGAAAATGATTCAGTAAAATCTGGTCATTAGAAGACTGTGGATTATATGCGTTGCATATCTACATATGCAGTTGTATATAATCATTAACCACTTTTTTTTCCAAGTATACATAGCTATTTCATTGATTTATGTTGTAAATGGAGTATAATCGTGTTTTTACAAGAAACACATTGATTAAATGTGTTAAAAACAGACAATATAGACATATACCTAGTACATACCAGTCGAACTAATTGGCTTGACGAGTTTCTACTGCCGTGTTTGCGCACGTGCCATGCTCGAACAAACTCAATTTGTACTTTTTTCAGTCTTATTCTCGTGATCCACCAAAACGTAGACGTTAAAGTATTAATTAATTTAATCAGATACCTCCTATTAAAAATATACGTATTCGTATTTGGATAAATGAATATCCAGGCACGTTTACCACTGATAGAATGGTTGTATACTGCAAGATATGCGAGAAAAATGTGCCGTGTTTAAAGGAGTTTCAAATTGTCCTGCATATACGTACAGCAACACATATAGTAGTATCTGAAAAGAAAAGTAAGACAACCCATATTTCTGGTAACCAGTTCCTTATATTATAGTCTCGTACTAATAGTATAACAAGAAAGGATAATTTCAGCAATGATTTATGCGAGGCATCAAAAGCGAGTAACATTCCTTTAAAAAAAACTAAGTAATCCGAAATTCCGTAGTTTTCTGAAAATATATTGCACGAATCGGGAATACTAGACGAATCCACTTTACGGAAAAATTACATTGAAGGCGTTTGTATAAATGTCTTAGAAAATTGGAAAAAGCCTAATTTGGATTTCGGCAGATGAGACTAGATTCATGTGGGCGTTACACCGAAAAATTATTTATTGGAAAATTATCCCTAGAATTTTTCCTTGCGTAGCTTATTGCTTATAAAGTACTTGAAAAAGTCAACCATTCAATTATAGTTTCATTCATAAACGATAGTATCGCCGAATTTTTTGTCGATACTACTATCGCTGAGAAAGTCTGTCTTTTTATTTCTGATGCAGCTTCATTCATGACGAAAACTGGAGTACCTAGTTCTCAAAATTTTCTATCTAAACTTGATCCACGAACCACATGACTTGCTTTGCTTATGCTGTTCACCGATTTGCTGAAGAAATTCGAAACGAGTTTTTGGGTGTGAACAACCTTATTTCTGCCGTAAAAAAAGTATTCACGGAAGCACTATGAAAAAAACGTACAAGAAACAATTCCTGACTTTACTACTTTCACCAAAACTTGTTATTAAGCAAAGTGATTTTTGGATCAAAAGTGCTTCCTTCTAACAGTGAATATTTCATTGAAATAAAAGAGGTAATTAACCAATTTAAAAGTTCTAACACCTTATCAATCTGTGATGTCAGGGGAGCATCTGAAACCTAATCAATACAACACGATTTAAATCTGATTTGTACACATTTTTCTAAAATACCAGCACTAGTTACAAGTTTAGAAGCAATAAATTTTCTACTGCACAATTCATTAAACGTTAAAGGAGAAATTATATTATAATTATAACAACAGTATCTGAACTGCCTTAAGTATTTTCAGAAAAAATCAGAATAAAGATTATCTACTCGATAACTAAACAATAATCCTGGCTATGATTACCTAAATATGATCAACGCTTACATTAATTTTACAAATACTGTGATTCCCAACACAATAATGAGTAACATGGATTTTCTAAATTAAAATACTGTCCGTGATGTTGAATGGTCATTTTCTTGATTTAAACTTATTTTGGATGACAAGCTCCGTAGTTTTACAATGGACCACTTGGAGCAACATTTAGTAATATAGTGCTACGATAACTGTAGCTTTAAATAAATAGACATAAAAGTAATATAATTATTATTTTTTGTTTATAAATTTCATCATAATTTTTTTTAATTTCATTTTTAGTGCATATTTTAACATAGTTTATGCATATTTCTGTATTTTATGCTGCGTATTTATTAATAGATTATTTTTACTGCATATAGTCCGCGGTTTAGTCATTAGACACACTTAACTAGGTTTCCTAAAATTACACCAATAGAGGTATGATTTTTATTATTATAATTATTGTTATCCCAAACTATTAAAATTCTGAGATTGATATTAACAGTAAATGTTGGGTTTAAGGTGGTATTTCTCACAGGTTCCCTAATCCTAGAAAACGGTTAGATCTCCTACAAAAGTGGATTAAAGTAATAGGATCTGATCAATTTAATGAATTGCCATCAAATGATATTCATTATAAAAAGCGTATATGTTCCATTCATTTTAGTGGTGATTGTTACAGTCCCGGTACAAAAGTTTTGAACTTTAATGCAGTACCTTCATTAAACTTAAGTAATTCTGTTGGTAAATAAAAAAACATTAATATGTATAATAATTAGACATTTAAATTTTATTTACTTTTAATACTAATATAGATTTGAATGATATACCTTCTACATCTACAAGTAGTGAATCACCATACATCCATACTACCAATGATGAAACATTTTTTGGATTAAGTGGTTTTAAATAATTGGACAGTGTTGAGAAAAATTATGTGTTGCGAAAGTAATGTTGTATTAAAAATTTATTAAAAAATGCTGGTTTAATGTATGACACTATTTAAAACTTATTATTTAAGCTTAAATTGTTTATATTTTTTTTTATAGCTACTACAAATAGTATGCATGAACACGACGATGTAGTTAAAAAATCAAATTTAAAGAAAAAGTTTCAAAATAATGGTTATTATTTGCTTTAAATTTATAAAACAGATGTACCTATAACATTTTATCACCAATTTTTTTTACTTCTAATAATAATGCATATATTTATAAATTATATTATTATATTATAATAAATTGATGGTAAACTGTGTAATCTCAGCTGCTTTTGCTGTATTTAATGCTCAATAATGTTTAAGATGAATAAAAAGTATTATTAGTAGTAGATTAAAGCATACCTATCTGCTCTTTTGGGTTCAAAAGCTAATTATTTTAATTCTATTAGCCTTGCATGATTTGCCTTCAATTTAAAATTGTATAACTTATTTGATTCTTCATTACCTATTCCAAGCAATATCACATTTTTTAAATTTTCGACTTGAATATTGTGTGAATTTATAATGCACTGTTATATATTATAACACACATATATATTTATTTATTTATAATTGGTTTTCCAATTTTTGTTCTCTTACACTTTTTATTCATTTATTCAACTTAAATTTATTGTTTTACTATTTCATTTAAAATACTATTTACATGGTATAATTAATTTTATATTGTTAAATTCAGGTATGTTGAATAAAATTGGCATTCGTCATTCCAAATTATTAACACCAAAATTTAAATCTCTTTACGGCACTGGTGTAATGATGCAAAAATTATTACGGACTGAAAAGAAAAAATGGCAAAATTCAAGGAATGTCTTAAAGCAGCTGAAAAATTCTCGGATAAATATTTGGATTCTAAAATCATTGGATGTATGTCATCCGCGGCAGCTATATTCATCAAACTTCAACTTCGTGAAACGAAGAATAGTCCCAAAGGCCGTAGGTTTACTCTTGAAGAGAAGCTACTTTGTTTGTCACTGTATAAGCAAAGTACTAAGTCCTACCAATTACTTTCGAAACTTTTTATATTACTGGCGCGTAAAACCTTATCAACATTGCTATACCAAATTCCAATCAGCACCGGATTAGACAAAAGTATTTTAAAAGTTTTAAAAGAGAATGCAAAACTTTAAAAGAAAAGGAAAAGTATTGTGTGGTTCTATTTGATGAAGTGAGTCTAGAACCACAGTTACAGTATGATGACAATGTTGGCTGCATTGTTGGATTTGAGGATAATGGATTAGATCGTACCCAACGTTTTGCTGATCATAATTTAGTGTTTATGATAAAAGGTATTACAAACAATTTTAAACAGCCTATATCATATACGTTTTGTGAAAGCTCAACAAAACGATATGACTTGGCAAATCAAATTACAAATGTACTAAAAGCAGTACATTTGAGTGGCTTAAAAGTTGTTGATACTATATGTGATCAAGGTACTACAAACACAGCTGCTATTAATATATTAATAAATGACACAAAAGCATTCTAATAAAAATCAAGAATATAATGATACATTTTATGAAATTGATTGTGGTGTAGAACGAATTAAGGTTGTTCACTTGTATGATTCTCCACATCTCTTAAAAGGTATTCGTAACAACCTTTTAAGTAAAAATCTTATGTTTACCATCAATGGCCATCAAAGAGAAGCATGTTGGAAGGACATCGTTGATTTATATGTATTGGATAGTGTCGTTCAAGATGTCAAAATGTTACCATGATTAACAAGAGAACATGTCATTTCTGGTGAAATAAAAAAGATGAAAGTTAAGAATGTCTCTCTAGTTTTTAGTCAGCGAGTTCCATCAATTTTATCTTTTTTATCATGTAAGTAATAATAATATAACATACATTTTATTAGGTAAAATAAAAAAAAGATGTTTAAAAAATTAATGTTTATGATCATATATTAATTTAGTTTTTAATTTTAATTTTAGCAAAGAACATAATGAATCAAAAAGTTGAAGATACAGCTATATTATGTTTATTTTTTTGATAAACTGTTTGATTCGGTTAATGGTAGTTATGATAAGGTGGTGGATGGTAAAATATTTCGTACAGCTGTCAAACCAAATTCTCCTCATCATCAGCTTTGGAGAGAATCTTTAAAAGTGCTCGATACAATGTATTTTGTAAATCCTGTGTCCAAGGAACGTTCAAAACCCCAACCACCCACTCTAAAGAACTGGGTAAAAACTATTAAAGGTAATAATTTTTTATATTTTAAAATTATATATTATAATATTATTATTGTTCTATAATCTATTCTTAATTCAGTCTTGTAAAAAATAAATTTAAATAATTAAAGTACTTGTCAGATACAGATAATTATTTTGAAAATAATTTATACATATTTATTACATATTTGAAATTTGAATATTTAATAAAAATGGCATTTAATTATGAATATAAATATTTATTTTAGGACTTCCTAAGTATTTGAATACTTTTATTTAAAACTGTCCTAATCCATTATGTAATATCATTTTACATTGACACTAACCTATTTGAATTCAACAGAATTTCAGACGATTTGTTCCACTATGCGGAATTGTGGTGTTCGGTCTCTTCTATTACGGAATTTCAACTAAGATTCGTTGGAAAATATGTTTGGTGAATTACGTGCTTTAGGTTATAGAAATAATATCCTTAACTGTATAATGTTGCTTCAGCATACAAAACATTATTATTAAATAACCTAACCTAATGTCAAGTCATTCACCAAGAAGCAACTGTGAAGAAGATTTGGGAACTACTTCTTTAGCACAGTATCAGACACTATTTAAAATATTTACTGACAACCAAAATTATCAAGACGAAGAAGAAGGTAGGTAATTTAGAAAAACGTGTGGCTGAAGGATCATTGAAGGTAAAATGTAATTCTAATATTGAAACAATTCTATTGGAAAACCAAACTAAAAGTTATATCTCCGGTTACATCATAAAAAAGCTTAACACGACTTTTCTTAAAATTGTCCTATTTTTTTGCCTCAAACTTGTACTAAACCTATACATAATGATGATCATCAACTTGCATTAAGCAGAGACTACTGTCTTGGTGGTAAATATAATTTAAATTATCCAAATACAATATTTTGTAAATTAATTCAGGACATCGTTAATATGATTGCTAAAATATCGCCTTCGATATGCCATCATCTAAATTTGAAAACAGAAATTATAAACGCTATCAATCAAAATTTTAAGACAAATGTAGTCGAGTGTTCAGATCATCAGTTACTTTTTGGAAAAAAATTAACAAATTTTACTGTTAAAGTTATGGTACATAATTGGTGTACCCAAGTAAACCGTTTACTAGCTGGAACCATTAATCTTTCAAAAAATCAAAATGATCATATAAAAATTAGTGCTTTTTCGAGGTATAAAACATTTTCTAAAAAACCTAAGTATAGAAAATGAAAATATTGACTTAAATTGTAACAACTCATTATTATTATTATTTGTATTTTTTAATCATTCTATTCTTCATCTATAGTACAGTATTTATTTCTATATGTTTGATTTGATTAAATTTTTTTTATTATTCTCATTATTTAATAAGATGTTAATTTTAAAATATATAATTACTTCATTACAATTACAATTTTTCTTAACATTACAAATTAATTCACATATTTCAACTCTATATATATTAATGTAAGTAAAGATAAGTTATAAGTACTTAAGTTGACAAATTTATCACTTAGCTTTATTAATATTATTATTATTATTATTATATCTACTTTTTATTATCTAATATTAATTTTGTAATATATTAGTTCATTCATTGTAAACTGTATTCAAGTCTGTTATTATGTATCTATAATTATGTTGTTATTGTTATGAAATACAATAAATGTATATTTTGTTCTATAATTATAAAATGTTTGAATTGTATTAAATATTGTCGAAATATTTCTTATAATAAAAAACAAAACCTAAATATATATTAACTTTTGTTGTTGTTTTTTCCATTAATTAATAAAAGTTGTTTTCGTTTGATTAGCAAATAATATCTTATTCATATTTTTATAAGACATTTCAGTATTTATTTTGAAGTAACATACAGAAAATAATGGGTAATAAATTGAGAAAAAAATGATGTTATTAAATATTAATTTAAAAATAACGGGAATATTTTTTGGACCAGGACGCGATGAGCGCCGCTGCCTCCACCGTAGTTCTTTACATCGCTCACCGGGAGCGCTTTTCACAATGTTCCGAAAAATAACACGGTAGATGCCTATCTATTAGTATACTTGTCTATGTCACTAGTTTATCTGCAGTCCTCAGCCATTATGTTCTTCATAAAGTAGCACGTCTATATTTTACTGATTAATAAATGTTCGCGTTATCAAAAAACGCTTTGAGCAATTATTTAGTCAAATGATATTATTCTATTTGCCCATGAACGCATAATATTTCATGAGGCAATCATAACAAATTGCTTTATATGTAATGACTAATGTTATTGACTTGAAAACCATTATTCAACAACATTTGTTAATTTGGAATACAAAAACTAATCGACATTTTACAAATGCAGCATACCTAGGTGAAAATATGAACTGCACTCAATTGCAATTACTTACACGAAATTTAAAACACAAAGCGTAACACGACTTTTAAGAATTAGGTACTGTTTTGAATGGGTTTTTTTTTTTACAAACATTGGTCTGCACTAAATAACAAACGAATGTATGATAAATAACGCTGATTATTATAACTAAGTTTACTATTTATTTGAAAAATATATTTTTTCGATCGCCGAAAACGTTGGTATAACGATGACCACTAGACGTTCCAAAAACTAGAAATTCAGAAGTCTTGTTAAAGACAATGTGTAATAAATAATCTATCGATCGCAATTGATGAGAATTGATTTATTTGTCCTAAACTATTGTTACTGTTTTACTATTTATAATTGTATCTCTTATGACTTATACATATACAAAGTACCTTGTTTTAACTCTCAAGTAAGTTTTCTACAACACCCACCGAAATAATCATTTGAATGCTTATAAAACACTTAATCGTGTATTTTTATTTTTCAAAAAATGAACATAAATAAGTTAAACACTTGACTTTTTTAAGCATTTTAGTTTGACTTTGGTCAATTTTTGTTGATTGTATCCGTTGGATACATTTCTAAAAAAATAGTGTTAAAATTAGTGTGCACTCATAACACTTTATAAAAGACTAAAACTTATGTCGGCTTTAAAATATCACCAAAAACGCAAATTCTGTTCTTGTCTATCATTATAAAAAACCACATCGATAGCTTTGTATACTCGTCACGGCGTATTAAAGTTAAGTATTAAAAAATACGGTGTCCAGTACTTATAACTGAAAAAAAGGTTATTTTAAATGACCAAAACTTGATTTTTTATGAATTCTTGAACATGAGTACCTTTGATTTACCACGAGATTACAGTGTAATTCTGCGGTAAATCCAATCTTATACTTATTTAATTAATTAAATAATTGATTTTATTACATAAATACTAAGTAAAAGTATAAAAGATATTGTAAATTATTTCGTTTTTTAAATCTACCGCACAAAAATGTTCTGAAGTATTTTATTTAATAAATAAAATAATTTTCTTACTTTTAGTCAACCGAGAATGATTCTGAAAAATTCGTCGGAGAATGATATTAATAAAACTAAGAAATTAGTATATTCTGACATTGTCTTTATATAAAATAAATAAAATTATTGTATTGAATAAATTGTTATTCGATGAAAGTATTGTTGTTTGGTCCTAATTAGATAATAGTTAGACTACAATACAAAGAAATGTGTTTTGAATTAATTTATTGATCCTTTTTTTTAAACTTTAAGGTTACCCCATTTGGTTACACTATTCGCGGACACATCATAAATAGTCCAGTCATTTAACGATTTTTACTGGTATTAAATCGGAAAGTGGGTTCCTTATTAACCAAAAAAAGTCACTATCGCTCGGAAGTGTCCGCCATCTTGGATTTTATGTGAATTTTTCCAGTATTTTTGAATAATCTTTAAAAAAATTAATTTTATTACAATAATACCTATATAAAAATATTGCTGACAACATTTTTAAAAAATATGTATGTTTATATATTTTTGTAGTTTAAATAGGTAAATGGTGAAATCCACCCACGCGTTGTAATATTTAATGTGGCACGTTTTAATAGGCCATATACAGGCTGTGCGTCCCACTCGTGTACACTAGAAAACAAAATTTTTATTTTTTTTTTCATGTACTAACATATAGTAACATTTCATAATACTATATAGTATACTATTGATAAATATTACGCTTTATGTTTGTTGACAAAGGTACACACAATAGTGTATGAGTGGCTAACTTTCCAAAATGTATAGTTTTACAACGTATATTATGTATCTTAAATAATGGTTAAAATGTTTATTAAGTACATAATTAACAAATATTTTTTAACATGAATTATTTACATTTTTGTATCGAATTTTTTTTTTAAGTAATAAATAATAATAATACATAATATGATTTATTTACAAATATTACAATACCATTCTACATGTATGGTAGGTAATAAAATTAATTTTTTCGTTTGGGTAAAAGGATTGCTTTGACAATATAAAATGTCATCTTCATCCTGAGTATCATCTAAAAATTTAATTCGTCGCAATTGAATAAATGATAGTTGATAGGTCCAAATAAACCAACGTGGCAACGTTGTCCTCTCTCAGTTCTTGAGTATTCAATCTGCATGTATCATGTACCTATATGCATGACCACTGAACATTTCATCTGCAGTTATCGGCGAACAAATTGTACTTAAATCGTTTTTTAATTTTATATCCTAGTAACCCCACGTAATGACATAACTACATAAGTAAATGGAAACTAACTAACCTAACGATAATATTTCATAAATATGAACTTTTCTCTACTATTTCACGA
Source organism: Aphis glycines (assembly GCA_009761285.1). Lineage (NCBI taxonomy): Eukaryota > Metazoa > Arthropoda > Insecta > Hemiptera > Aphididae > Aphis > Aphis glycines. The sequence goes on along the minus strand of VYZN01002938.1, from coordinate 105,880 downwards.
GTTTTAGAAGTAAAATACTATACTTTATATAATAGCTTTACTGTTTAATATACAGTGGCTGATCAAAAGCTACGAAACAGGTATTTTGGTTCAATTTTTTTATGCGAAATACAATACAGTAATAATAGAATTGCCTATTCTTGATTGTGATAATAGCTTATTTTTAGTTATGTTCATTATAAATGCAGTTCACCCTAGGATAGTAGGATTGTTGATAAATTCTCCTAATATCTATAGTAAATAATGTAAAGGTAACACAATTTGATCTTCTACACCAATATTATTTAAATTGCTGTCTAGAATATTATTTTTAAATTCATCTTCATTAGCTGGTTCAAATATTTTGACATTTATTTTTCCGAAAATCTTGCGACGATGGCATTATTTTCAATCAATTTATTCTATTTACTAGACATCTATTTGAATACCAATTTTCATTAAGTATCTAATTATCGACCGATTTAAATAAACTGTCGTATATTTTCCGCTATTACTTATAATAATTATATCACTGCCATGTTTGTTTGTTTATAAATTTTATTGGTATTGGCGTTGTTACGTTTTCTAGTTTACAATTTAGTCCGACACGTAGCTACCAGCTACGCCGCACAGCGCAGCACCTAAAGTATAAACTATTAATGCTCACAACATAAAATATCACAAAGCGTGGATGGATTTAACATTTCCCCTATTTAAACTACAAAAATATATAAATATACATATTTTTTGTAAATTTTGTTGGCTATATTTTTGTGATAAAATGAATATTTTTAAAAATAATTTAAAAACACTAAAAAATTGTACATAAAATTCAAGATGGTGGACACTTTCGGATCTCAGAGCGATTGCGACTTTTTTTTTGTTAATCAGAAACCCACAACCAAATTTTCTGTAAAGTATCAAAACTTTCCGATTTAATTCCTAAAAACACCTTTTTTGAAGCTTAAATGACTGGTTTAAAAAATATTATGAGTATTATGGATTATTATTGATCACATCTAGTACCTCTTCAATGGTGGTCTTGACATCTGGGCCTCTCACCTTTGCCGAATATTTTTCCAGCTTCACAGCTTTCAGGAGAAGAAACTTGTAGCCACCATCCTGGGTAGCGATGTACTTGCGAAGGTAGGTAACTGAACTTTATATGGAGTTATGTGTCCGGCCGAGCGTTCAAATACTTTCCGTTTTTCCTAACAGATCCGGTATTCCGTTGCGTATTCTGGGGAACGACTTTCTCAGCTGTAGTATTATCAGCAAAGGGGGCCGATCTGAGCACTCTCATTGCTGGGTTCTGGCTTGCTGATAACGATTTTTGAGATGTGCCACTCCTAACCCCCAGCTATGGGGTTTCCGAGAACCATACAACAGTAACATCAAAACTGTTTGTTGTACTTGTCATAATTGTCAACTACTGTTCGTAATATGTTCATCTTCTCTTTCGACGGGATCCATGAAAAGACAAGTGTCGCCAGATTAGCCACATTTGATCCCTGTGGGGTACTATTTTATACTTATTTAATAAAATTAAAAAATGAAACACATCATTACACAAATACAAATTAAAGTATAAAAAATACTGTAAATTATTTCGTCTTCAGATTTACCACACAAAATAATTTAATAAATAAAATTATTTTCTTATTTTCAGTCAACCGAGGATGATTCTGAAAAGTTGTCAGAGAATTAAATTAATAAAACTAAGAAATTAGTATATTCTGATATTGACTCTATATAAAATAAATAAAATTATTGTATTGAATAAATTGTTATTCGATGAAAGTATTGTAGTTTGGTTCTAATTAGACAATAGTTAGACTACAATACAAAGAAATGTGTTTTGACAATTTAATAATCCTTTTTTTTTAAAAATCATAAGATTATCATTTGGTTCCGTTATTTGCGGGCATTGCATACAATTTTCATGATTATTATTGATCACATCCAGTACCTCTTCGATGGCGGTCTTGACCTCCAGGCTTCTCACTTTTACCGACTACTTTTTCAGCTCTACAGCCTTCTTTGATAACATATCTTTAAAGGTTTATTATAAATATTATATAGGTACAAGTTATTATATAATATACAGGTGATATCCAGCTTTATGATAGAAATAATATATAGGTACAAGCATAGAACAAAATTAATATATACAATATACATATAAAATAGTAAATAGCTGGTAACATATTTAACGATTTTTGGGTTCTTTTTGCGAAACCGTAGTAATGTGGCATGGCCCGCTGGCAGGTGGTGGTGACGAATCGTCAACAAAACGATGCCACGTTTCGTGAGTGCTGTTTTCAATTAAACGCCAAACCTTGCTTTTCATATGAATGGTATTATTACTACCATTGACGATTGTTATGTTGTAAGTTGCTTGTATTTGAGTATTTGAGACACATTTGATGGGTTGTAAAATGTTTGGTAATTTTGAGATCTATTTTGGTGTATTAAGTTAGACGGCGCAGTCCCTTTATCAAATACTTTTTCTAAAGTTCTTTATATAAAATCATAGCCTATATTTATAGCAGCCATCTAGGTGACGTCATCATCAAGGTGACGTTGGAATTATTTAGATTTTGTTTATTATTGTCAATACTTTTTGTAACGTTTCTCAAGTCTTTAACTATGAGTTTCATATCGTCAATATTTTTTTGTTCCTTTAAAAAAAAAGATTAAAATCAGTGACACGAACGGACAGCTGAGCCAAAGTAATATGGTCCCGAATTATTGTACGCTACCCTAAAAATTATCATCATTATACATTTTAAATTTTGTACATACCTGCATAGTACTTCTATGCCCTTGTAAGGTGAAGATCAGATTAACCAATAAATATATTAATGTGACATAGGTATAGTATTAAATTCTTCATGTTGATATGTCTTGGTGGTTTTCCCTTAGTTTGATAATAACCGTCTTAGATCTACGAAAAGTACATAATAATAATATTATGATATAAAATTATAAATTATCAGAATAAATATTTACGTACTATTATTATACAAGATGGATTATGCGAGTTGATTTGCGTAGATACTAAATTATAAATGTTTATATATGACTGTTTTTGATTTGACCCTACAAGATAATCTTGCTGTGTTTTTTTTTGTTTTTAGCCAGGATATAAAAAGGGAACATCATTGCCTTAAAACTATATATTATATTAATTATTTTAGATTGAATAACGATAATTCTGTTATTTCCTCTAACAATCTTAGTTATTTTGTTGTAATTCAAAAAACATAAATTGTAGGGATTTGAAACATATTTCGTCACATTTATAATAAACTAGCTGGTTTACCCGGTTTCGCCCGTGAGGTATTCAACAATTTTATATAAAAAAAATGAGGATGAAAAAACTACTATTTTTTTATATTGTACTTTTTTTATTTATAGGAAATTGGACTCGTTTAAATTCGAACGGATATTCATTAGTAATCATCGGTATCCTGGGAATGAAAATAACTTGACCTTGGGCTGAGCCGGAAAGAATTTTAGCTTCAATCACGTTCCTTTGCATAGTGACTATCCGTAATCTAGTACCATTGCATAATTTCGGCGCATTTAAATTCCTCATAACTTATGAAATTCCCATAAACTTACTAATGAAAAGGTATTTTTTTTTTTGTTTCACTATTAAATAATATTAAATTTCAAATAGACCTACAGATAACTTTAACATTATGGAATGAATTTGCGACTAATTTCATAGGTAAACTAAATACCAAAATAACCTTACGAAATACTAAAATTAGTGACACAAAAATCAAAGATATTTAACATTAAATCGACAATCAATAGTTTCCTATGACATAGACTAAACAACTAATATGAAGTAAGAAGCAAAATATTATGTATTACAAGATCGTTAAAATAAATAATTAATTTTTTTGTTTCTACATAAATGTAAACCATTTTTATTCCAGATTTGAAGAATGGTTTAATAGAAAATAGAATAACAGATGTTTATTAGATGATGTAAATTAACATGATGTTAACCTTCTATTATTTTTCTAGTATTTTTAACATTATACATATCGATAAAAATTATTAACTAAGTCAAAATGCTTGAAAATTTAATACAAAGTTCCTCATAAGTTATTCTTATAGTGATTTGAAAATTATTATAATACATAGGCACAATTTTTAAATAGAGTATTCTGGTCATTAGAATTTTGAACTTAAACCACCTTTTACACCACCCAATGGAAAAAATATCGTAGGCTGAATGTTTAAAATAATATATAATTATTTATTGTTTAGCGTCATATAATACTAGATGTAATTTTTTTATACCTTTTAATAAAATAAATGTATTACCTAGTATAATAAATAAGATGTATAATAATATAATGAAATAATTTAATAATTAATGAAAAATAATTGAAAATAGATATGTTAAGGTGTGTTGAGTAAAAAAATGTTATGTTTATAGGTATTATGATTATAATTGATTATATAAATCATAATAAAAAAGAATAATGTATTTATTGGGTTTGGGGCTTTTTTTTTCGATCTATGTTGCAAGGGGCTTTTTTTTCCTATAAATTCATAATACAATATTACTATACAAACATTACTAATGGTAGCATACTGCCCCGGTTTGCTATTATTCTATAGCAACGGTTCTCAAACTTCTTTTTTCGCGGAGCCCTTGAGATCTAAAAAAAATTACGAAGTTCCAAAAACTTGAAATACCAATTTTACAACTCATAACAAAATATGGATCAATAAATTGCTAATATACAAACGTTATACAATATAAATGTAAGTATTAACAACAATTGGGAGGAAGTAATGCGAAAGCAGTCCCCTCCCGGTCGTCGATGTTCAAACAGCAAAAAAAAAAAAAAGTATTAACAATAATTAAAATGTACAAAATGTAGAATTAACAATTATAGTATTTGTTATTTGTTTAGTTCTGGACGTACTAATTGATTACTAATTCAGTAATACTTATTGAGGCCTAGCTTTGATCAAATTGTTATCGACGATAACTTGTCAACTATTCGGTCAGCACAGTTTTCTTTAAAATTTACAATTATAACAACTTATAAGTTATGATTGTATCCAAAAATGTGTTAAAAAAAAAAAAAATTATTACCTTATACTTGTGAAAAAATAATAAAATAAAATAATTGGTAATATGTACAATAAAATGTTATAGTATAATACATTAGTCAAATAATAATAAAATATGAATTCAGATTAAGTTTTATTTTTTATAATTATATGATATTTGTTTGACAAATTTGTTACGACATATTTTATTATTTTTATAGTCTTCAATGTAAGATTTATTTCGTCGTTGCCGTTCCCCATTTTTTATATCACGAGGTGTTTTTAAATGTTTATACTTTTAATTTTTATGTATATATCTGTTTGGATTTCATTTATAAGTAGCTACAGCTAACCAGCTCATTATGGGTGGAATAAAAAAAAGAGTAGAACCACTCGCACTTGCAAGCATTAATAATTCTAGCCAAACTCGCCAACGCAGCAGCCCAATATTGAGGTAGAAATATGATTTCTTCATTTATGAAATTGTCAGTTAAGTACCTAATCACATTATTTTTTTAATCTTTCTTTATCAGGACAGTCTGACATAAAATCATTTATAAAACATTCTGATACTTCATGTGTGTCTAAAAACAATAATTCAAAAGTGTGTACAATCCATAGTCATATTTCAAATTACATATTTTTATGAGTACTACAAAAATTAATTTTTAATTTAACAAATGAAATAATATGTTTAGTTGTTAAAATTGTAAATTTTAAAGAAAACTGTGTTTGCCGAAAAGGGTAGGGTACATTTTGGCCGAAAACGGTGGTATTTAACGTGTCGGACATTGTTCAGTAGACTCAGTAGAGTCTTCATAATATTGTATAATTTATATAGGTACAGCGTTCTCCGGCATCGATAAGCTGATATTTAGGTTTGCGGCTACGTAGAAACGGTCTATTGCCTACTCATCGGCGATATTGCTCGGTTGGTGGTAGTCACGTCCAGAAATCAAAAGTGTCCGGATTTTAGATTCAACGGTTCGTGGGTCGGTGGGGGGGGAGTGGGTGCGCGAAAATTCTAAGCGCTGACTGCCCCATGCGTACTTACGGCTGCATATTGGCAAGCGTACAAGTGTACAGAACGGTCGACTCTGCGAAGGTTACGACAGACCTCCGCGGTGCTAATAATAATACTTCTATCGTTACGCGTCTTTGCGAAACGGCCGCCGCCGCCGCCCGCTAAGTAGGAAAAGCGCCGGTGCCAGTGATTTTCTATTACTGTACTTTACTTTGCAATTTTTTTTTTTTTTTGTTCTTTTCTTGTATTGTTGTGACAATTGGCATTGACATTAGGATTATTTGGGTCAGCGATTTCCGCCGTATTACGACACACGCGGCTCTACAAGATCGACGATCCGATCGTTGCCGTCGCCAGTGTGTGTGTGTCGCGCAGTCCGCACAGTAACCGCCGCCGCCGCTCCGTCTGCGAGTAAATTATATTACATTTTACCAATAAGACGTCGTCCGATCAAACCGTCATGCGGTCATCACAGGAAATCGTCCAAGCGGGACGGCAAGTGTTCCCGTCGCCGGATTTTAGTTCCAACGGCTCCATGGCCGCGGCTGTAGCCGAAGGTATTATACACAAACATAATGTACTCATATAATTCGATTTGCACGAACAGAATCCGTCGGGTGAGGTACTCTTTTCTCAGTTTGCGAATATTTAACGCCCCCCCCCCTACGACATTCTGTTTAATTATTTCTAGTAAGGCTTTGTGGGTACCTACTTTTTCTATAAAAATATTAGATACATATTTTTATAACGTCCGTTTAAATTCCGTCCAAAAACTGTACATCAAAAAAAATTAAACGCCTAAAACGGAATGATCCCGTGGCTTATTACAGTGGCTATATCACTGCATATTGGTTCTTCATCAAGGTTAGCATTTTTCGTTGAATATGCTTCCCCCCCCCCCAAAAAAAAAAAAAAAAAACTATTTTTTTAAATAAATATACAATTATAAAATTAATATTATACTTCATTAAAAGTATTTTAATGTATATTACCATATGAACACACCCTAAATTTGTGATAATCACTATTCGTAAGTTAATTTCAACATAGGTGCCAATTTCTCAGGTGCCTATAGAAAAGCTTAAAAGTTTCGTCTTAACACAATGTAGATGACTCAAATAACACTTAATCTATTTTAATAGACAATTTACTATGCGGTCACTTTTGGATAATGCCCAGTAAAGGTGCCTATTGATATTTTAGTAGAAATAGCAGTGCAAGTCCGGATTTCGTTTCGCTGATAATTTTGCCCGGCTTTGCATCAACGTGCTTAAAAGAAATTAATTTATAATTTTTAATTATAATTTATGTGGTTTTCACTATTAATTATCTTACAAAATACAATACCTATATCATGTCGGTATATATTACATAAACAATTTTGAATTTAGAAAACCATATTTTTTTATTTTTCTTACAACAAATCATTTTTTTTCCGATCTTAATAAAATTAATATTAATAAAATTGGAAGAATTAATACATACCAAAATTAACAATCGCAATTAACTGTTAATAATAGCATGGTTCTGAAAATGTTGACAAGTATAATAATATTCCTAGTATTAATAATAATAATACACAAAAGTTATTTTCATGTTAAACATTTTAAAAGTTTAATTTTTATATATGATTTTATTTACAATAATTATTGAAAAAAGAGGCAGTAATTTTACAAGATATTAGAATCTATTGGTGACTTTCAAATATATATACATTTTTGCTTTAAGCGATTATATTTATGTTTGTTATACTAAATCAATAGCTCTGTATCATAATTTTTAATTATATTTTAGTAGGTACCTACTTGTGTCGAAATATTAATTAATCAAATTGAATAATATTTTTTTTTATTAAAAACTATAAGTACCAATTATTGCACCAAAGTAATTTTATACTCACTAGTCAATCAACGTGTATTGTTATTTAAATATATTTATGTGATTACCGTGTAGGTGCGTTTTAGTTACCTATTTCAATATTGTATTCAATATAAAAACATGAACAAATTTATTAGATAGATATGTTAATGAAATTTATGTTTTTTCAACTACCTACCTACTCAAATGTAATCAAAATATAACTATTATTGTGATTGATGTTAGATAACTAATTAAAATAGATTCTGTTAGAGGGAAATTTCTTTTCATTGGCTTAAAAACCAAACTTATTATATATACATAATATTATATTAATCCTTAACTTCATGGAATACTACAAAGTTCCTACCAAATCTTAACCCTAAAATCTTAACCTTAATATATGATTATACAGTATATACTTTAGTAATGCTCTTATTATACTCGTTTAGAAATTATACCTATATTCAACATGGTACTTCTAAAAATTATTTTTGTTATAATGACATGTTACCTACCTTCACGTAACTCAAAACCATTATTCAGTTAGGTGGGTACTTTGCATTAGGTATAGGTACCTATTATGCAATTCGTAATTACTTACAAAATGTAGTTTCAAGATTATGTATGGTTTTTGAGTGAATTTATTTTTAAAATGTAGAACCTCTCTCAAACTAAGTTTTAATTAAAATATTTGATAGAATGCTTTAAATTAAGTTTCTAATTCTAATTAACATGGTATATTGTAATGATTATTTATAGTTCTATGTAAGAATGTCAAAGAAATATATTTATGAATAAGTATAGTAGTAATTATTGATAATTTTTGATAGAAATTTGTCGAAAAAGCTGAGTAAACTATTTTAAGTATGATTGATATAAATTATGTTTAAAAAACTACGCTGGTTAAAATTAAAAAATGTTAAGAGTAATCGGAATCTGATAGAATACATTTTAAATTCAATTGTTACCTATAAATATCTTGTTTAAATCTTAATGTTCAATCATCTTTGGTTTTTTTAAATTAGATTACTGACAGTTAAATTTAACTTATAACCCTATTAAATTATTAGCATATATCAATTTATTTTTAAAAATATATTTTTAACAAACCTTGTAAAAACTCTGTAAAAACATTGAAAATAAATTATCAAGGTAAAATCATATTAAACTATTTTGGTTTGTAATAATATTGATTAACCTTTGTGTATAGATGATGAAAGGATTATGTGTAAGTATATTTTGGCATGTCAATTGGTAAACTTTATTTAAAAGTATAAATTACGATTTACATATAATTTGTTTTTCTTACGATCATAAATTGATATGTATTAATATTTTCAAGGTTGAGAAGTAAACTATTTTTTTTAAACTCGTTAATTTAAGTTAATATAGAAAATTGGGATGTAGTTAACGCTGTACAGCTAGGTTAAATGTATCCTGTGTAGGTACTTTCATTGAGTAGGTAGGTCACTTTAATACCTATATTACGTTATAATTCAATATAAATTCATTGCATATAAAAAATGATTTTGAGTGAAGACAGATTAGCTTATATTGCTAAATTTATTTTGTTATATTTTTATATTATTACTATAGAATTTATTTTTTATTTTATTAATTATTATTTAATGCGAATATTATACTATATATTTACATAATTTATTATTGTTATTCACTTTTAAGTGAATACTAACTTATCGTAAAATTATGTAAATAGAAATAATAATAATTGATAATAACTTTAAATTAATCTAATTACTTCAAAAATGTCATTGTATATAGTAAAATATATTAAAGTAAAATGTAATTATCTACTAATAATTTAGAACTACAACAAAATAATTAAAATTGGTATTTTTTCGTTTAAGTATCTAATTTCTTTCAATTATTATGTACTCACAATACATATAACAGTATAAATAACACTTACGATATTTTTCTTAATTACAATAATTTACTATTTGTACAGATAAAAAAATATTTTAAATGTTTGAGGGTTTATCGTTCATATTAGAAAAACAAATTAACAACGGCAAAACATGGAACAAATTAATCACTTTTTCACTTTTTTCTTGTTAATAGATACCCAATTTTACATTTTTAATTTTAAACATTTAACTATTTAAGGCGTCCGGTGCCAATGCGATTTGGTACACAAAAATACGCTCTACGGTAAGAGGGATCCTGTTTTGTAGAATCAACCAAATTTGATAATTTTTTTTTTTAACTAATAGAGGATAATATTCTACGATTATTCTATCGATCTCCGTTTTACAATAATTAATTATCAAACTTAATAATCTGCCTTTAAAAATAATACAATTCTAAGCAATTTTCTATAAATTATATTTTACTTTTATTTTGAATAAAATAAAAATCGGAGTCGATGCGACCTGTAGGAAGTCTTATTCTTTCAAATAAAAATATATTTATCAAAATCCGACAATTCTACAAGGCCTGAGAATTATTCCCGTGGAGTAATTTTTTTCGATATAATACACCCTATCAACCCTCCTTAAATAGATATCGGGTAGTAAATTAGTGGAAAAGTATTATAATAAAGGTAGTAGCTAAAATACAAAATTTAATTTTCAAATATTATAAAATTGCGGACAATTTGAAAATCTGGCACCGGGCCCCTTAACGTAATAATGAAATAATGATTTACTTACCTAATTTTATTCATTATTGAAAGACAGATAAGTAAATAAAAAAAAATTATATGGAAATTATTACCTATTTCAATATAATATTATAATATTGCATAACAATAACACAAGCGTCGGCTTATAATTGGCACACACATGAGTGTGAGTAAAATACACTCAGAATATGTTTGATGTTTAAATGCTATAAGTTATATATATATGTTTTATATAGTTTTAAATTTCAATAAATATTATACAGATTGAAATCCATTTACTTATTTTTTGACAGTTGCTTTTATGTGTTTACCGTCTTTGCATTTGCAACACTAAATATAATACTTTCAAACTGTCTATTTTACAAAATCCAAGTATTTTAAAATTTAGTATTTACAAGTTATGTTATTATTTCATGACTAGATTTTAGGGTTTATAAAAATGTCTTTAGAAAACCTGTTGAGAACCTATTAAGAACAATTCATTAATTTTTTTTTGCATTTTATTTTTGGGACATTGTTATAATAGAATGCATTTTATTTATTTAAAGACAGTTGTGCGTTTGGATCGACAAAATACTTTTTGCTTTGCGGGCTCGGCGGTTTTTTGTCGTGTGGAATAACTCACACAATGGTCACACCCCTGGACTTGGTGAAATGTCGCTTACAAGTCGACCAAGCCAAGTACAAGAATGTTGTTCACGGTTTCAAGGTAAGTAAAAAGTTATATAATTTTATGTTGCAAAGAAAAAATACGAAAAAAATTTTTTTAATGACCATGTGTGCATAGGTAACATTGAAGGAAGACGGTTTTAAAGGGTTGGCCAAAGGATGGGCCCCCACTTTCTTAGGATATGCCGCTCAAGTAAATCAAATTCAAAATAATTTCTCGTGCTTATATAATATGACTATAACTGGTGATGCTTCTCATTAGGGTATGTGCAAATTTGGTTTGTATGAAGTTTTCAAAGTGCATTATTCAGAAATGATTGGCGAAGAGAACGCATACGTGTACAGGACAGCATTGTACTTAGCTGCATCGGCATCTGCTGAGTTTTTCGCCGATATCGCACTCAGCCCAATGGAATCTGCCAAAGTAAGCTACGTAATATTAATTAAATTAACAGAAACATAAGGTCAATAATATAGTTGGATGATAAAATAGTTCACTAATTTTTTTTTTTTTTGGTGATGTATGAGAGTATTTTATGAATTTTTGACTACAAAAAGATTTGCAAAATTTCAAAATGTTAGCAAATTTCGTTAAAATTTTAATTTTAAAACGAAATTTATTTACCTAACCTAGGTACTGATTAATGGCAATAATAAATAAATGAATACCTATTTCATTATTTATAAGCATTTTTCCTTATTATTTTTATTGAAACTAATAACATAGGTATAAATAGAATAAACTCATAACACAGGTCATATTAATTATCATATAATTATTGATATAACAAAATATGGTAACTATGTATAAGCTAACATATTGATTTTTTTATGTTGATATACCTAGTTATTTTTACTATTGTTAATTACTATATAAATTTATTTTTTATTTTATTTAATTTATTAATTAATTTACTATATTAATTTTATATTAGATTACATACTCAAAATTAAAACATTCAAATTAAATTTCATTATAGATTAAAAAAATATATACTTTTTGTATTATTACTTACTCATAATTAATACATTTGTCTGTTTATTGTGATAATTATGTTATTAATGTTTATAAAAATGGATGACATAATACAATTTATATTTTTTAAGGGATTAAAAGTGCGGAGGGGTTGGTCATGGTACTGAATTCTATATACAATATACATTATACATACATATATATATATTTTAAATACATTTTTACATTATGATGACAAATGTTTACCTACTACAGTTCTACTTATTGTTTTTCTGAACAGTATTGTAAAAGTTTAAAAATACAATTCTTGTTTTCATTTTACTCATATCGGATATATTATATTATATACTCTGTGTCTATGTTTCGAAAGAATCCCTTTTAAAATATGTTTATTTTACTTCATGAGAAAATATAACACGTGTGTTATATCAATAGTAGGCTTATCGTACTGCCACCATTTTTCTAACACTGCTTGCGTCGAATTTTACCAGCATCATTATTTGTGTTTCAAAACAAACACATCTCTTCTTCCGTGAAAATAAATAATGGGTCTCTAAAATTGTTCTTAGATGCTTTGATAAAGTTATTTTGTTATTTATAGCTATCTTAATTGTTTTTATTAGATTTTTAAAAGCATTCTTTATTATTTATTTTTAACTCATTGTAACAAACCTTTATAAACATGAATATTAATTTAATAAAAAGGTTAAAAAATAAAAATAAATAGCAATTACCATTTTTAAAATTGGGTTTATTTTAAACTTTTCCAAAAAGAATATTGAGAGGAAATTTAATACTTTTTCAAAATGACGGGTATTCATTGTTAAAATAATCATTTTTTACGTATATTAAAATATATGACTGATGAATGTAACTTTGTGAGCATACGATTTTCTACTCAGACGACAGTTGTAGGTATAAAATATGTATTTTATACCTATACACAATTATGAGTCGTCTACTAAATAGTTAACGTCAAGCAAATTACATATTCTCGATAAACGCATGTGAAATTCTAAGAAACATCAATTAGTTACTTAAAGTTTTACCGATGTATGAAGTTTCTAATTTCTATATACATGCACATCTACTCATTCTACTCCAAAGAACTGTTATTATATTGAATATTGATGTAGTGGTTTTTAAAATTAGCGTATCTGCGTGACACGATTGTTTTTAATATAATGTTTTAATATGATGATGTATTAATATATTACAATATTATAATAACACGTGTTTAATGTTGTACAAGAATGTGATTTTTTTCTTAATACAGTGTATCATCAAATTATTTAATTTTTAAATAAATGTAGACATTTTAAATATTAATTAAATTAGCATATTTCAGATATAATATATTTTAGATCTGTTTGTGCTATTTGAAGAAAGTAATAAGTGCCTGCAATGTGTTCAAGCTTGAATACAAAGTTTAATACAAGTAGTTTTTACAGAAATAAAAAAATATCACATACTAATTGTTTTAAAATATTATCAACGTTTGTCAAAATCAAATAAATTTTAAATTATTTTTAAAACTAATATAATTTTTAATTTGAACACACAAGGCTTCAAATTTCAATGAAATTCCTTAAATTTTTCTTATGTTAGATACTTGAATAAATAAAGAAAAAAACAATTAAACGTAGGTATAGATATTTTTTTTAACAGTTTTAAGTTAAATTTTTACGAAATTGGACGTAAATCACAACAATAAGGATATTTACTTCACAAACGGTTTTTTTAATATATGTTATATTTTTAAAAATATTAACTGAAGAACCTTTAAACATTCTACCATAACTTTTATTGATTATTATCATCAACATACACAACGACATTTGTAATTAATGTTATGCTGTTTTGTACCACAATCCTTCACTCCATACTAAGACATGTTGGAATAGTAATGTCACCATATTGATTCACGTATTATTTGATGCTCCATTTATAAGTTAATGGCAATACTTTTTGATGTAATGATTATAATAGGTAATTCATATAATATTTATTATGTTTTCTACAAAAATTAGTTTTAATTTATGAAACCGTACAGCTAATAGCTAAATAAATTTTAAGCTATCCTAAGAATTAAACATATTCATTACATTTAATTATATTATACTCAATGAAAAGATAATAGATAAATAGATACCCACTCTTGAAATTTCTTTTACAGCAGAGAGACTCCATGGTTATATTTTTACGTAGGTACCATGATTTAAGATAGTAAATTTTATAAAATCTTAACTCGTGGTAGGTACATATTACATCACAACAAATATAAATGAAAACGGAACTGTAAATATTAATGTCAATGTATTGGTTGTATTTCGAAATAAATTGTTTTTCTTGTTTGTGGCATACTAAAAGTTAGATAATATAGATCATCAATCAATAAACATTTCAATAAACATGAAGTTCATTTGACACACATTGTTTGTGTAACAGCATATTTCCATTCAAAATATATTGTCTTGTTTTTTTTTTTATAGTAATAAAACATTTTTATATTTAATATAATAACAAACTATATTATGCAAACTAAATGTTTCTTATTATAATGTGTATTTAATAGAAGAATATTTCTTTGTTTATGTTTTTGGCTATAGGTCCGTATCCAAACTCAACCAGGATTTGCTAACACTTTGAGAGAAGCTTTACCAAAAATTCATCAATCTGAAGGAATGAACGGATTTTACAAAAGTTTAGTGCCACTATGGATGAGACAAATCCCTTACACCATGATGAAGTTCGCGTGTTTTGAAAAGACGATTGAATTGTTGTACAAGTATGTAATTATTTTTATAGAATTGTATAATAATTTATGGACATATATAAGAAAAATAAATATATTTGGTAATTACTAAACTACCTAAGTTAGAAAAATCAAATTAATTTGCCATGAACTAGTTTTACTAGGTAATCATTTTTTTTTAATAGTTTCATAATTTTAATTAAATGGACACTTGATTAAATAACAGTATTTTTTCTGATTTTATTCAATTTATTCATTGAGAACTCCTTGTTAGTTAAATTGTATACGATTATATGATTTTCTACTTTTTATTTGTTTGAAATGAAACCAAACACTAATTAGGTATATTATTTAATATGTTATGATAATGGCTTTCAAGTAGATGTATTAGGTGGCTAATTATTTTGTATATATTAATAAATTGTAATAATTTATTATATATTTATGTTGTAAGAAATTTAGTATTTATAGTGTAATATATTGTTGTTTTTAGATATGTAGTGCCTAAACCTAGGGCAGAATGCTCTAAGGGAGAACAATTAATTGTGACATTCGGAGCTGGTTACATTGCTGGTGTATTCTGTGCTATTGTTTCTCATCCTGCTGACACGTTAGTGTCTAAATTGAACCAGGCTAAGGGTGCCTCTGCTGGAGACATTGTTAAGAAAATTGGATTTATGGGTAAGTGTAGTTAATTTTAATTAAGTACTTGCAATTTATGAAAAGTACAAACAATTTACTCAAACTATAAGAAGTTGATATGATAAATATCATTTTATAAAATGACCAATAGTTTGGGAACCACTAATATTTTAGGAACTTACTTACATATTTTTGTTGTATTGTTTTAATAGTATTTAATATGAAATTATATTATTTATATTATTTGTTTCGAAATATTATCAATGATATATTTTACTGTTTAGGATTATGGCAAGGATTAGGACCAAGGATTGTAATGGTAGGAACATTGACAGCCGCTCAGTGGTTTATCTATGATGCGGTTAAGGTCTTCTTCAGATTACCTAGACCACCACCACCAGAAATGCCAGAGTCTTTGAAGAAGAAATTAGCCCTATAATAATAATATTATATAATAACAACAATGATGGTTGTAGACAATGTTAAATTATTTTAAAAAATGTATTAAAACCTAGTTATTCAAAATAAATGTGTATAATTTTGATTATGGTACCTACAACAATATTTATATTACGGGGCATGGTACCTGTCATGAATATATTATTGCAGATTTTAAACGTTTATTTGACCTAATCTAGGTATAGAATGTTTTATGATGTTTTACGTGTTCAAATTTAATTTCAATGAATAATTTTCAAGATATTCCAGATGCATTCTGATTAATCCGTATATTCTTTATATAAAAATTGTATATTTTGACATTTTGACATTTTATGTCTTTGCTTTGGCACACAGATTCGAAAATCGTTACGGTTAGCCTGGTTATCTGGTTAATCCTGGTTTCGGTAGGCGTTGGGCCCGAGATGGCGGACAGAGACGGTACGTACCGCGCGCCGAGACTGTTCATTCGGAATCGTGTCCGTGTGCGGACGGCGAACCACGAGCGTTTGCGTCCTAGACGGTTTCCAAAGACACAAAAGACATAAAATGTGATACTTCATTGCAGACTCGTATGCAATATGATTTATAAAAAAAATGTATACCAAGGATTACTTTTTTCAAATTATAATATCTACTTAGTGTCATAGATCGACTTAACCTACACACAAACATACATACTTATACACATGTATAGGTACCTACACAATATATTATGTAATCGATACCGTTGTGATTATTCTCGTTGTTTTGGTGTAAAAAAAAACAATTAATTTACAATTATTATAGTATATAATCTACCGTGGTTTACATTAATAAATGGTACTTAATTAATAATTATGCAAGTTCATAATTCGTGAAATAACTGTTTACAGAGGTCCATTGGCCGGAAAAGATTCTTTCGGATTATTTATTTAAAATATGATTTTAAGATTATAAAATAATGTTATTTTTATTAATATTAAACGATATTAAATTTCTGACACTGATTATTTTTCTTAGTGTAAATATTCGACACAAAACAAAG
Source organism: Aphis glycines (assembly GCA_009761285.1). Lineage (NCBI taxonomy): Eukaryota > Metazoa > Arthropoda > Insecta > Hemiptera > Aphididae > Aphis > Aphis glycines. Next base: position 88,781 of record VYZN01002938.1, on the reverse strand, counting down.
GAATAATAAACTTAGAGACGGCTCAACAAAACACGTCGATGTGCAGCCCATATCCCTCTGAAAATAAACACAGGTTATACAAAGTACAACAATACATTTTTCTACAATAATAATAACACTGAAAGAAAGTATACATAGTCTAAATGATATTTCCATGACCAACGTAAAATTATAATGCATGTAAGTTCATTAATATTTTAATGCGACGCAAACGCGGTCATTAAAAATCATATGTATAGTGTTTTTCCAGTGTACTGCTTAAAAAAATCAACAATTATTACTGAAACTAGGAGAAAAATAAAACGCTAAGCATTGGAACAAATTACTAATGATCGTCTTGAATTCTTTGAATAAAGGTTGGGACATCGGAGCTCAAATTTGAGAACATACTCTGGCAACTGTTGTTGAATAAAACGCTGCCACTATCACAAAGAAAACAGAAAATATATTAAAATTACGATTTTCCCCATATTAATGCACCGGGAGACGATGAACGTACTTGAAGATCGCTTTAATTGAAGAAAAAATATTAACATTTTCTTACAACTTCGTTAACGATTTACATTCGATGATTGAATCCCAACAACGACAATCATTTTTCGAGATTACGTAGTGCACTAAAATGGTCATTAAAACGTTCACAACAAAACCTGTAAATACACATCGTAATGCGTCAATGTCATTGTACACTTTGGATTTGTGTGGACGTAAAGCTAAGTATCCTTATATTTATAAACAAGGATTCGACGTTTTTTTAATATTGTATGGAAAATACTCACCAAAAGGTAAAGAATATATTTCGTTGTTTTACAAATTTTAAAACCATAAATAAAATGTAGTTCTAACGTAATATTATACATTAAAAGTGTTGTAATTTGTAATTCATATCATGATTAGAGTATTTAATGTAATAAGTTTAAATTTTTATGTAAGTATTTGTTTATATCAAAATGTATTTAGTATAACGTTTTTCGGTATTGAAAGTTCGACAGTAAATATGTTCAGAATAAATTGTAGAGTCTTAAACGAACACAAATTTAGGTACTTAAACACGATTACGTGTAACTCCGACTACACGTCATGGTGCGATATATACTATGATTATATACACATGTTGGTGGCTGGGTGATGTGTATCTTGTTGGTTTGACATGTTCGGTCGACGGTGTCATTAACATATTTTACCGCGTGAAATTGGACGATTTAGAATCTCGTATCGATCGCTTACCACCCATACACTTTACCACAGTACAGTCTCCATAGTATATATATATTTCTACTGCTCTCGTCGCAAGTATATACATTATAAATGTGTGTACGAATTGTTATACATACTCTATATATACTTATTCTCATGTTGGGGGAGTACGCTCACCCTTTGCGGAGCGTCGGCGGTGACATCGACGGGTGACAGTGCGGAAAATAAACCTGTCAGTACTCGAGTTTTTAGATAGACCAAGTCCCCAGAGGCGTTTCGCATTAACTCGGGTCTAAATCGGACGTGTGCAGTGTGACGCGCGCGCATACAGTTCATTTGTGGATTTCGTGTGGGAGAAGGGTATAGGAGTTTTTTTTCTCGTCTACGCGGCAGGGTGCGATGAGGTGATTGGTATAGATGTGTATGGACATAGGAACAATGCGCGGGATCGGAAATGTATTTCATGGTGGAAGGGATGAAAGTGGATATAGAGAGCGAGATACGCAGTGAAATCGTGTATGCATGTGAGAGAAAATGTTCAGAGGTATAAAGAGTAAAGAAAAGTGACCTATGACCCTTTCGCCGCCGTCGCGTCGCGCTACCATGGTTACCGGACAACGACCCTAAATGTGTCACGTATACGCTACGACGGTTCTTCTGGCACCGGACTTATCGTTGCACACAAATGCAAATGCAAATAATGTATGTATTCATAAATATATATTTTGTTTGACATATGTTTTATTTCCCCAAGCCCGTCGACGCCGTGCTCACTAAAGTTTGCACATTCGCTATCATTTTTGGAAAACAACTACTCACCCTTACATAGCGTTATTAGTATAATATGATAATATCACTTTAAACTAGCGCCATCGAATTATTAGATTATTAGGTGAGTTACATAATATACCTACATATTATATAATATATAATATAATTAGTGGAGATTTGATCAAATGTTGGTAAGCTTATTTTTTTAATAAATATAATATAACTATCATACTATTAGGAAAACAAAATATTCATATAACCGCACAGATCTGAAGATATATTAAAGGATTAAATTACTTTTATAAATTCAGAACAGTAAGAACAGTAAATTACTCATAAGAAATTGCGACAGCCGAATGTTTGCATTTTTGGTGCTTTGATTTAGAATTGCTTTATGATAAAGTTAATAACTGTGGTGTCATGGAATCAAAAGTTTATTTGCTGCTCAAAGAGCACGACGATTATTCATATATTTTGTATCGCAAAAGTTATTATATGATTTACAAACTCTTCATCTTTATTATAGTTTTAAGCTGGCGAGTGTGTCGAATATTATGTAATTCACTAAATAAAATGCGATTCCCTCTATATAGTCTATAATATATACGTTTACTTCAAATCAACTATTTTATTAAATAGCCGAGATACTTCATTATATTATAAGTCTATAATATTTAACAAAGTATCTTCATTAAATTCATTTTATTATGAAATTACTCATTTGTACACACAAATTAGGTAAATGTTTTGTCTAAAATGAGTTTTGACCAGTTTTTGTAATAGACAATTTTTTTACTTGCAATTATCCTTGTACATATAATAATATATAGAGACTAAAGGTACATCATAGCATGGGTTTATAAATAATAAATAATAATGCGTTATAATATAAATTTCACGTAAAACAAAAATGTAGGTTATTGAATTTGAGTATATGTATGTAAGATTTAAAAATAATACAATAATAATAATAATAATAAAATAATAATTGTATATAATATAATACAATATGTTACCTACCTTATTTATATTCATATTAATGTGGATGGATAATTTTTCTTTTTATTATTATTACTATAATTCATATAAGTCGTTTTTTATGTATGAAACATTAAGTGTAAAATAGTTAATGCAGCGATAATCAAGTCAAAAATGACAATATAATAATTGAAAAAAAATAATAAAGTAATAACCACTATACTATAGTATAGGCGTCAATTGAACCTCGTCATTAAGGAGTCGGTTATTATAATGGAATAGGTATACGTAATTTTGATATACGACAAATAAAAAAATTGGTTTTATCAAAATAAATTTTTACGTCTTAATTTTCATCGTTCTTCTCTGAATTTTAAACTACATTACAGTGGATTACTAATAATTTATTTTTTTATTGTTTTTATTGTTTTTTTTATTTTTTATTTTTTTTTTTTTTTATTGTTATTATTTCTATTCTTGTTTTAAAATAGTATTCTTGGACCGTAGGAAATCACTTGTCTACTTTAATTCATTTATCCTGTTTATGAAAATTTTGAAAGTAAAAATATAATTATTCATCATTTTGACGAAATTTTGTTAATATTTTAACTTCAAATGCTAATAAAAAAATTGTGCCAATGTATTCTTATATTTTTTTAATCACTATAAGAAGAGCTTATGAGAAACTTTATATTAAATTTTAAAGTATTTTGACTCGGCCAAAAAGTTTTTATCGATACGTCAAAAAATTTTTTTCAGAAAAATCGAAAATTTCAGTTGTCTATAAATAGCTCAAAAAAGACAACATATTTTAAAAATTAAATCACGTAAAGGAAATGTCACTCTAAACAACTGGTGCAATTCTCAAGTATCTACGACTCATACTTTTTGAATAATAACAAATATTTAAAATTGTTTTAGGATAAATCGTTATTGTTATGCTATTTCGTAAAAATTTAAAATTCAAACACACTTAAAATTTTTCCTATAATGATGCTTGAGTTTTCTCTATAGCTATTTGAAGGAAAACAAATGGAAAACTTAGTGTTGAATTTTTTATCCTTTAATATAAACACAAACAATTTTATGATTTTTCAACTTCAATATAACTTACAAATGTTTACAATTTCGACAGACCAGCGACCCGGACAACAGCGAGACTTCTACATCTAACCAACCAATTAAACGCGAAGATGATTAATTTTGGATGAATACCTCGAGCAATTATAGGACCTGCCAAACCTGAAGAAACCAAAACTGTCCTCTTTAGGACAACCAGCGAGATAAATCAAGTTCCCCCAAGCGCGCCTACCTAAGCCACGCTTAACCCGAATAGATATTGTAATTAGACGCCACTTATTTGAGCGGGCCAAATTCAATATTCTTGTTCATTCCATTGTTTTGTATAAATAATAAATTATCTTTTACTAACGGGATATATATATATATATGTGTGTATATATAAATATATATCTTTCTACTTCCTATTTATATATTGTTAAGATTTGTAAATAGAAATAAAAAATCAATTATATTCATTTTTTTAAAAAAAAGACGTGTTTATATTTATGGTAAACGGCTGCAGTGCTATTTAGTGTGTACCGTTACAATTTTTTTTCAAGTGAGCACTCAAAAATGAATTAAGCAATGTGTATCAATGACCAACGTGTTCCAATTTTTGTTACAAATCTAACGGTGCGTTCAATACTTTTATACCGTATATATTTTGGATTAGGTAATAAAAGTGCAGGCACAAATTCCTAAAGCTTCAGTGATTCTATAGTAGTGCTCAGGAAAGGAAAAACATTTGAATATTGGTATCGTGTAATGAAAAAGTTAAAAACAATTTCACGCTTTATAAAGTGTAACACAAATAAATAGAAAGTTGGTTGTGTATGTACCTAAATAGTTTCAAAAATATGTGTATAAAAAAGAAAAATGTATTTATTGTTATTACGTATAAATCGTTTTTGACTCAAGTTAAGATACAAAAAAAATATTTACTTTTTGCTATTCCAACATTGCGGGTAATTCAATTATTTGTTTATCTTATTGAAATTCTACCAACATTCAAGATAATACCGATGGTCTAGCGCACAGATGTGGTAAGTGACATTTACCAAATTGTTCAGGACAAGCATTTGAAAGTTATTTAAAATAAACGATTTGATTTTATATTATATTTGTAAGAAATCCTTAAATAAATATCATAAATGTATATAAAAAAGTTTTTTTAATGCACATTTGATTTAGGAATTGGAATAGTTGAGTTGTATGTAATTGTTAAATTATATTTTCACAATTTACTAACTTATTACTCTTACATCTTTTTCACAAGTAATTATCATGCAATCTTCTGAGACGCTTCGCAAAATATTGTTTTCAATATAGTGCTGATAAGACGACTGGGCTAATTACCTTGTTAACCAAGATTTAAGAAAAAGGAGATGAAAAACAAATAAATAATTATAAGCATTGTTTATTTAAAAGTTAATTAAATTGTTTTTCAAATAATTCGAGGTGAAGTAAGCTAAGTGTCATACGACTAAGTCAAAGAATAAAACGGTATTTCTACAAAATGTTGAAACTTTGTTTAAGTACCATTTCCTATGTCACTTGTGCAATTTTTTTTTAGGATCATTTATCTACTAGATATTTTAATGATATAGGTAAACTACATTTACTATAACAAATCATTGGGGAGTCCGGTGAGAAATGCATACATATCTCATTCTGGTAACTCCACAAACTTTTAGGTATATTTCTTACTTCATAATTAATGTTATTAATATTAAATTATTATAATAATGTATATTTATTCCATATTTTATGATTATTATTAACTTAATTATAAAAAAATGTGAATACGGCTATGGTATAAATAGATGTTATAAATCTACATATTCTGAACATTTTACTGCTGAAATAACCGGTGGTAAGAGAGACGTTACAGTAGTAATACTAAATAAAAATATAAAGATGAAAGAAAAGCTTCAAGACCCTATAAATAATACTTTAAAATTACGATAAAGTAACTAAAATCGTTATTCTTTCTTTTAAACATCTAATTTAGTCAAATTTAAATAATTATAAAAAAATTGTTATATTATATATGTTTTAGACTTTTTTAATTTCAGTAAAAAACTACTTACGAGTATAAAGGGCCTTCTATTAAATTTTCATGTCTTAACTATAAAAATGGAACATTTAATAAATTTTAGCTGCAAATTATTTTGCAAATGTTTATGAATAGAAATGGAGAACTTCAAATGTTTGTAAAAATGAATTTACGCTTTTAATATTTTTTTATTTGAATAATTTATGAGGAAACTTGCATTACATTTTTAAGCTTTTTTAGCAATCCAAGAATTTAAATTGTCTATAAATAACTTAAAAAGAGTGAAAATATATTAAAAACTATATCGCCGTGTATAGAAAATACTGATATAAACATTTCGAGAACATTTCAAGAACATGCAGTTATATTCGTTTTTAAAAAATAACAAAATAAAAAAAAAATCAATTTTGTCAAAAATAGATTTATCATAAAATTTTTTTTTTTTTTATTTATTTGATTGATTACTCAAAGTATTAACTAGGTCCAATATGCTACCAAAAACCACCTATAAAGTTGAAAATCAAAAAGTAATGACAGACACAAACCAAAAAGAAAACAAACATCATTTTAAAATTATTGTATTGCACCACTCAAAGTATTAAATAGTTGCTCCGATTTTTTCAATTAATTATAATAACTCCGATAAATATTATTTTATTTTATTAAATATTAAATTTATAGTATACTGAATACATTGTTTTTGAATAAAGTCCTAATATTAAAACTATTATCCAATGGATAATTAAAAATTAAAAATTCTATTTTTCTAATATTCATCAATCAGCTCCCTTATTAACTACCAATTATTAAGATATTAAAATTCAAATATAAATAAATTACAAACATATTATGAGACGTAATACGTAATCAAATTTGAAAAATAGAATAACTTCAATATTAATTGTATTGCTAATTACAGTTTTTTAGGTTTTACCAAAAACGTTATTTTTTAGAATTTTTTTATTATTGGTTTGAATTCCAACCGTTTGCATTCAAGTTAAAAAAAGTTAATTTGAAAGCTAGGAAAAGGGTGAGTAAATTAAAAATTTTGAAGATTATAGTGTAAGTTAATAATAAATGTAGATATGAATATAATATGTTTACATAATATTCAATTATTTAAAACGTCAAAATTATCGTCAATACAACAAAATATTGTTATAAAATATTAATCAAAATTACGATTAATTATACCTTACGTATATAATATAATATTAAACATTATAAAATATTGTTATTTATTACATATTATTTTATATATTACAGTATTAAGGTTTTATAAAAATGTATTTATTGTAATAAAAATATTAAATGGCTTTTTAAATTCAAGACGATCTATTCAAAAATAAAAACGTTTTATTTTTGAACAGTGTGGAACCTAATTAATTAAGTATTAATTTCCCTCGACTTTAAATTTTATAGTGTACCACCAATATAAATTAATCTATTTAATGAATATTTTAAAATTTTGTAAACATATACACCAATTATTTTCTAACAGTAATTGTGTGGAATATTAGTCAGATATTAGGTACCTACTCAAAAAAAAAAAAACGCATTATCATAATATTATACGCACTTCATAATAAATTGAAATTACCTATTGATTTTAAATCAATTAAAATATTGTAGAATTTGAAATAAGCAAAATATACTTAAGTGAAAATGTAAATATCAAAAAAAAAAAATTCAGAAAGTACCCCAAATTGAACAATTAATATTTTAAATATATAATTCAGGTATTATAAATGTAGTTATGGTAAGCTTAAAATTTAAATCGTTTCGGATTATATTTATTTTGGCGTTATCAGTCTTAGTTTACAATAAATATATTAATAATGAAGTCTTTAGGCCTCAAGATCCCCGATCTGGCACGTAAAGCGTGACTTGCAGCCACAAATTCAGATTACTGTGATTGATTTTTGTACACTTATAAAGATGCATAATGAACTCAATTCTTAACAAGAGAAGTTTAATTTTTAGATTAACCGAACTCAATACATTTGTCGTGTACATACAATTTTAAATTTTAATATATTGTATACAGAAGACTAATATATGAAAAGAACTGTATCATTAGGTTATGCAAGGTTAATCTTAGGTAGATAGGTACTCATTTAATATAGAGAAGTTTGTATCGAGCATAATAAATATAGATACATTAATACAATTACCTGAGAACGAATATTGTAATACTATGTTTTATTTTTTCGACAAAGTAAGATTAAATAATAAACATTTGTACATTTTATCGCTTGGTATTTAATTGTAGGAGTACAAATAATAGGTATAAGCATTAATAAATAATATTATATTATAAACCAATGGTACAAGTTATGTATTAAACTATCAAAAAAATAATTAAATCTAAAATCCACGGAAAATATTTATATAAGGAAAATATTTTAAAACATTTATTTGCGATCAAATCTATCTTAAGACCAATATGTAGGATTAGCCACTCTCTCTAATGAAAGCGAAATTGCTGAAGAATTAGACATGGATGAACTTAAACAGAGCTTAGCTTCACTAAAAGCAAGAAAAGTCGGTTTTAAATAAAATTAAGTTTGTTTTATTTTATTGTATCAATATTATTATTATAAAAATTTGTTTGATTTTTTAAGATTATTATAAAGGTTTAATAATTTGTAAGATCAAAAGTGAAAAATATTTTAAAAAGATATGAATATATTATGAATTCTTAAAATATAAATATGTGTATGAATTTATAATCAATTATATAATTGTACAAATATGACATTAAAATAAAAAATATATAAAAATAACCCGATAGTATCCTGTTTTACTTACTTACTTACTTGCTATTTCTTTAAAATAAAAATAATAATATTTTCCATGCAGGTAAAAATAATATATATATTTATCATAAAAAAATAGAGGGAGGGGCTAAGTTTAAATTAGAGCTTAATTTTTTTTTAGAGACGGCAAAATTAGGTTTTGCCTAGTGCACTATTTTTGCTTGAGGCGGTCCTAGGCGGATATGTAACATATCTACCTATATTATTTTGTGTTCTTTGTTTTTGTGTATGTATGTGTTTTGTGTATTGTGTTTTCATTAATTTCCATGATGGTAGTTTGTGAAGACCCAAATTTTATATTATAATTCTTTACGTTGACCAAGTTGCTGGTTTGGAAGTTATAGTCTGAATATGAAATATCTAAACTTCAAACCAACTCCACGATTTTTAGGTTTATCGAATAAATCAGGAAAAAACATCTAATAAAATATTTGATTATTTAATATAAAAAATATTATACAAATAATTAAAAAACAATGTAAATACTTTGTTTATGGTTTTCTCAGCCAATAGTCCAATGTTGACCGTGTTGTTTTTTTCAACTTCTATAAGCTGAATAATAGAAATAAACAGAACAAAAACGTCATAGTGTTCAGTAGAACCTAATCTTCAAATGTATAAAATCGATAAGTGAATGCATTACATGTTCCCAATATTCTTGTAAGTGTAATGTTTTTTATAGAGAATATCATGATCATTACCTACATCGTGAATACTTTTAAAAGTTGAGCGGGAAGAGCAACTTCTGTAAAGTAGATTTTAATTTTACTTTATCACTGAATAACTCAACGGGTGAAATAAATATGTTAAATTTGAATTCAACCATAAATAAAAAGTTTTGAAACTAATTTATTTTAAATAAAGATATAATGTTTGCATATATTATATCTCATTTAAATTTATATATTGTTATAAATTACTAACTTATAAGTTATAATTCAATATTGACGTAGCTACGGTAAAATTATGTTAATTATAAATATTATAAATAATGTGTTGGTATTAAATAAGACAGGTACTATTTAACTATACATAGGTACCTTAAAATTAGTTTAAAAAATTCAAAAATTTAATTTATGCATATAGTTTTTATACGTTTAGGAAGTTGTAATACTACTAACCTGCTATCACGTTATTCTAATTCGTAGATACATAATTAAAAAATATTAAATTTAATTTGTGAATATTTAGTTTTATTTTTATTTGAGCAAATCACGAGCAAATACTTCCTTCCGTTATGTTAATTGACCGCTTATTTATTATCGGCGTTCAGTGATTAGTCTATTTAGTGTGGAAATCGAATGAGGTCGCTAAGTTGTATGTGTTGTATAATGATATACATGTTATATGCGAAAAGTTTGCATAATTAATACGTATAGGTCAGAAGTAGGTAGCTAATGTTCGGTTAGGTTCATAAGGGATTTGTACAAAGCTCGTTGTGACAAAATTGCCGACTAACAGTCATCTGCTGGTTTGTTATTACACTTAACGTATTGGTGTACGTGCTCATGTAATAATAAATGTCAATTAAACGGATTACAATACATATTTTATTTGTTAGATAGATGTGATCATTTACTATTTATACACCAAAAATGTTTTTTTCAAATCATCATTCCATTCAATCAATTTTGCTATTTGTTAAAACTATGAGTCCTATATTTTAGAATCTTTTATTTATATATATTTTAGTGAGTATTCTTATTTTAAGGTAATTTACGAGCTTTATTTATATAAAATAATAAGAAATTTGTTAAAAATATTAAGAAGACGATTTTAATTTTAATATCAAATAATTATAAGTAGTTACTTATTTTACTGATAATAATGTATCTATATAGTAAACTGTATTATTAGTTACTGTATTGTGCAATTTAATTAATTTTCTAGTCCATTAACTTAAATAGAATGTGTTATAATGATCCACGACCCTCTGTAGTACATACAACATTGTTTGGCTATTCAGTAGGGAGCTTCTCATTTAAATTAATAAACTAACCCTTTCAAGCCAATTTCACACTTGCATTGATAAACATGTCATTTAGAGGGTGCCGAACACTTAACTGGTAATTTTCAGTAATCTATTTTCTACGCAATAATTGAATTATTCACTTTATCTAAGATTTATAATTAAGTTCCAAAAATTACTAATTACAAACTCTATTTTTTAGTTGTCTCTGACACAAAGTGTATTGTTTGAAATTGAAAGTAAAACGGATTAAGAAAAGATTATAGAAAAGTGTTTAGTTTAGTAAATGAGTATACATAAGTAAGTAAATAAAATATCATATTATTTATTTTATTTCTTACAAAAAAAAAAAATGTTTTTATGGACAAATATCTGAGCAATGAAAATAATGTGATCCATCTCATTAATTGGTCATTTATTTTTAAATAAAATCAAGTAACAAGTAACTGCTATTACGTTGTATTGATACTTTTGTATTGTTTGTAATTTAAATAAAATAACTAGCAAGTGGATATTTGTTAAGAAAAATAAAATGTTTTAATTTATTACTAAAAAATATAATAGGTGCCTATTGATATATTATAAAAGCAATTATAAACTATAAATTACATACAAATATAACTTTTAATTTAAATAATATTTTATACAGCACAGTTAAGGAAAAAAATTATAAATTGAAAAAAACAATACGATTATTTTATAAACCTAGTTACGATCTATATAAGATCTAATGTGAAGTATCAAACAATACATTTGTTGTTAGTTGTGATCACTAATTCACGCCGATATTGGAAAAAGAGCTGACAAGACCTACTCAGGTATACCGGAAAAAATGTTTTATGATTATTTTCCATATTAGATTGTTAGATAATTCGTCGTCTATAGATTGGTTATAGTAACGCGTATTATATGTATTCGTGCATATCTATATTATTTCATGTTTTTTTTGTGTGTATGCATGTGTTTTTGTTTTATTGGTATAAATATATATAATATAATATTCGTAATAGTAGGACGTTTTTTTTTTATATTGTCATTCGATAAAACATTTCAAAAGAATTATTATCCAAATAGATAACTTTTATAGTAGGTGTTTGGTATTTCATTTAGTTTTATTTTCGTGCCTCTATTTTTTAAGTTATACATATGTATATTATGCATAGTAGTAATCAGTGTTTTTTATACTATCATTCGATTACAACGTTTCGAAAGACTTATTTTTATTTTTTTTTTTTATATATACGGAGGGTGCGATGACAGCCACTATGAGTGGCATGAGCTATATTGGGGTCGTAATAATATACTGTAGCACACTACTACACAAACACGATATAATATAATATAATACACCATAATAATATTACTTCTACAGTTCCACGACGAGACCGCCTCGTCGTATAATACGTGAATACAATTTATCATGTATATCTGTTCTATTTTACATTTTAAAACTAAGAACAGCCGAATGCAAACTTTATTTCTGTATCACTTAATGTCACTGTTTTATAGCGAAGCGATGTAATTGTGATATTCAGTTTTACGTGGACATTTTTTTTTTTTTTTTTGGTAACTACCGTAGTAAAAAAAAACTATGTATGCGTTTCATTAACAACTTTTATAAATTCATTTATAACATTTAATATTTTAATCAACTAAATTGTATTTCAGTAGACTAACTAAAAAAATAGAAATAAAATTACCACCCTATTCATGCATTTCTAGTTTAGGTATTTAGTGATGATTAGAGACTGGAATCATATGCATTAAAAATGTGATAAATATGATGCAAATATGTAAATAAAATTGGTCGGTATGTATGTTCCAATATGCAAGAATAATTGTAAAATATGTTTCAATATGCAAAAATGAAAAATAAATTCATTTGAAACGAAGTAAAATAAATATTGTACTTTTACACATCAAAAAATTTTAGTCAACAAAATAGGTACTTCAATATAATTTATAAAAGCAATCATTACTTTGGTTTTTGGTATAAAATTTAAATACATTAAATAAAATAATAATAATAATAGAAATACATAAAAATAAATAATTCATTAATGTGTATAATATCAGTCATAATCGTTACACTATATGTTTGTTATTCTACGCGTGTAACCGCGGAGAGGCGAAAAAGCTTGGTTTTTCAAAACGTCACGGTTGTTGTACGCTACACCCCCCGTGTGGGTGGTGGAACACTTCCGGCGGCGGTATAGTCGTCAATACGACAAAAGGCAGGTAACCTATACGGCATGTATTCGTCGCGGTACGGAGCTGAAGGAGCGGCGCGGCGATACGAAACATAAACGGCGCCGCCGCCGTCGGCCAGACGCAATCGTCGATAAAAACGGCGCGGTAACTCGCGGTGCACGAGGAGGTGATGAGTAGTGGCGGGGCGGTTGGAGAAGAGGGACGTAGAGAGCTGTGTTCTCGTGTGTTGTTTTTCCGTGTACGTTTTATTGTTGCACGGCTTATCGTAATAATAATAATAATAATAATAATAACACCACAATATTATATTATGCGCTTAAATAATACATTTAAATGTTAAGAGGGGACGTTAGTCGTTGTGATAAAAAAAAAAAAAATACAAAAAATACAAAAAATGACGACACCATAGTGGGCAGGGGGAAGACGACTGATCTATCCGGAACTCGGGAAATCCGTCGCCGACGGATCTGCTACCCGTCGTAATGTTACGAGACCGCGAACACAAACGACGGCAACAGCGGCGGCGATGGCGAGAAACAGCGTTCGCGATCGCATATCTCCGAGCGTTTCGTCGGGGTGTATGTGCTCGCACGTATTTACGGCGCGGCGGCGGTGGCAGCATCTGGCCTCGGCCGAGGGGTGTATCCCGGTGGGTCGGGCGGCAGGCACGTTCCGGAAATTTAATTAAATCCACGAAACCGCTTTGGCTTTGATTACGGACTACGAAAATACCCCCCTTTCCGCGAAACGCGGACGCCGACGACGGCGCACGACGGAGCGCGACGGCGGCGACCCTTGTGCGAGCGTCGCGGGGCCGCGGCTGCGGGGTGGACTTGCGCACGACACGCGCGTCGTCCCTCTCGCCCTCGCCGACAGCTTCGCCGCCGTTGCGTGCGCGACACATTATGGATTTGCCCGTCCGCCCGACGAGTTGCACCGTCGCCGCCACCGTTCGACCGTATAATAATTGATCGAACGCTTTCTCTCTCTCTCTCCCTGTTTGTCTGTCTCTGTCACTCTCTCTCGCTTCCTCTCTTTCGTCCTATCTCGTTCCTTTTTCTCTCCTTCGACGGTAGTCGCGCGCATTCGCTCTCCAGACACCGTCCGTTCGCGGCCCGAAATAAACGAAACGCTTCAAATAACAGCTCGCACGGCCGTACATCGTTGTCGTATCCGTACATCGTTACGTCCCGTTCGTCGTACGGTCTTTTGTGTTATTTTCGTGTCCGGTTCGCGATCGTCTCCGATCGTCGCCTGGCTCGCGATGTACCCTGCGAGATGTGTACCGCCGTCGGCGGTACGCCTATTCGGCCTTTGACGACCGGGTGGCTGCAACACGAGAGCACATCGACGACAGAGCCGCCACCGCCGACCGCGTCCCGAACGACAAAGGGTGAGTAGCAGACGCCACTCGTTTGACATAATTATTATGATATGACAACGCCCTGCGAGTTGTTTGAATTATAATTATCCCTTTCGTCATCGTTATTATTACCTGATTATCTGGTCTGTCGTGTTGGTCGACGTAATTACGAGATAATCTGCCGACGACTATTGCGACGTATACATAGGTACCTACCTCATACGTACGTGATGAGCGCGTACTTTATAACACGCCTATAGAAAAGAAAAAAAAAAACGTCCTGTCACCATTGTTCGCTTTCCGGTTCCCAACATGTAACGCTCGTGTTGTCAGTCGGGTGATATAGGTGTCACGACGGTTTTCGACATTGATTTATAATTTTTTCCGTACCCTCCCCGTTCTTCTATCTTCGTAACTCGAAACCAAAACGTCAATCATGTCGAGTTGCCCATGTGTAATGCGGTTTTCGACTAAATTGCCTGAATTATTAGATAGTCACTCATATAACCTTATATACTATAGATCGATAACATTATGTATCGCAAAAAGTATAGTACTTAGAAACCAAGAGCTTTAAAATGCATCAAAATCCTTTTTGTAAACTTATTCATTTGTTTCAGTTATTACGAAATAATTATTATAAAAATACGTTTGTGTGGAAATAATTATTTGTTTTTAATAAACATAAAATATGATACTATAACTATTACATATATTGATCAAGTTTACAAGTCTGAATTATTATCCTATTTCTTATAAATATTACTCGGAAATACAGTATAGTTTTATTTTAATTTTGATAAACAAAATGAAAGACAAGTACAAAAATAAAAAATAGTGGGTATGCGAAAACTAAGTAGATGTGTTCACTACACACGTGAATTCAAAATATAAATAATATACTGTGTTGTTTTAAGTACCTTTAACTGTATAAGATATGTCGAATACATTAAAACATACCTATTAAACACTTCTATTTAAAAACGAAGAAATAAAACTAAGTTAACACCGTCATTTGACTAAAATTTTAATTCATAATATTATTTTGAAAATAATACGTTTCACCAAAAATCAAATATTTAAATTTATTTTGCTAAATTTATTAAACTAAAATATTTTACTCCTCTATCATATGCAATCAATTGTAATTTTTTAATTCAAACATTTGAATTATTTCTATACATTTCCTAAAAATTATTTTTTTTTAAATACCTATCGACCTTGTCCATTTAGATTGATAGACGTAAACACTAAGCGTGTTGTGCGTCTAAACCTACTGTAAAATAAATAATTTTCACTTATCCAATAATTTTTAAAAAAATAAATATAATGCAATACCTGAAATTTATTATGAAGCATAGTTTTAATTGTTAAATGCACATGTGTTACAAATAATAACTAATATAAAATAAAGACATTTGCAAAAATTGTTTTTTTATGTCAGAAGGGTCTAGCTAATGCGCTTAAACTAAAATAACATTTAATTAAAAATCTTGATTTGTTAAATTGTCGAACGCCATAATAAAATGTCAACTGAAATGAAACTGGCTATTTTTCGTGAAAGCTAGGAAAGTTATTTTTCCGTGTTTTTTCCTTGATTTTTATGTAGCATAACTTTTAAATTTTAACTTGTATATGAATATCGGAATAAAATGTTTACCATATATTATTATAAATCGTCAAACAGAGTACATTAGGTTAACGTTATAATTAAATTAGCCTGTAATTTAATATTATTTAACAAAATTACCTCAGTGTAGAATAATTCTATAAGAGACCAATGAATTGCGTTTATACATTCTGGGCATGTTCGTTCGACGCGGTTGTGCATCATGTGCGCAAGCGTATACGCCAAAATTTAAATGACTACCCTCGACGCTTTCCGAACATAAACGGGACGTCAAATCATTGACATCGGTCAGTCGTAACAAAAGTGGTCTTCTTTTATTCGTTTTTTTCTTTACTGACAACCAATGTGTGTTGAAACAAACGTGAGTTGTCGAATGGCATAAGGTTAGTGATTATTTATTTATTAGTTTGATGTAACAATAAATACAAAACAACGTAACAAACGAACTTTTCATGTGTTACTATGATTAATATTCCTAATAATGAAACCTGTTAGTAAGATAAATATAAATATGTTGAATTTTTAATAATTCCTCAACTTTTAATACAAATAGACGAGACTTTCATAGTTTTTGCGATTTATTATTACTACTGTGAATTGTATTTTTGTTCAATTAAATAAACAATTAATAATCATAAAAAATTATCATATCATTGTCATTAAGTAATACAAAGGGTTGTTATTTGATATCTATGTTAACATCAAAAGGCGAAATAATTTTAAGAAGGAACACCAGATGTGGTTCTTATGATGAAAAGAAAACATTGTTATTATTAGCCCTTGGCGATATATGGCAGAGATAATAACACACCGGACTGTCTTAATCGTACGCATGGGACTAATGTTAATTATAAAATAGAAAATAACGTTTTAAAAATAAAAATATTTCGTTATAGAAAAACACTTTTATTCTAGTTATTCCAGAAGTGGGAGTGATTTTAGATTATAAGATACATTTTATGGTCATCATCCAACGATCGTTTATATTGATTCTTTATTTAGCTCAAGCATTCGCATCATATAAAACTAGTAACAAAATTAAATTAAAGAGTTTACTGAAAGAATTTTAATTAATGAACAAATACCTAGAGGCTAAGATAGAATAAATAAAAACAATTTTATAACATTGTAGATTCTTCCAAGTCTTAAGTTTTTTTTGTTAGACGTTAAAAATTTAATAAAGTTATGTCAATTTAGTGAAAACTTAATTTTACACATTATTACAATTAGTATAAAATAAAAACTTAGTTAAAAACTGGCTAACAGTTAGTATCAATCAAAAGTCTAATGTATATTAGTTAAAATGTATAAGTAGGTGTTTATGCTTTATGGTAACTATAGGTATGTAGTAGGTATAGATGGTGATAATTATTAAATAGTTATATCACTACTGGCTCTATTTCTCTCACTAGATTTTGGTTTCATTAATTACCAAAGATTTTCAAAATGTATTTATACACTTTTAATAAAAGGTGAATTTATTTTAGTATAACTTCTTTAGATGTTGATATGTTATTTGCTGCATAAATAACTGCATATATTTAAACGTAAAATTAAAAATACACAATAAAAATCTCATAAACATTGAATATGTAGTGAATACACCTATCAGATATTTTTTAAAAGAAACAACACATTTCATTATTCAAATATTTTAAAACAATTTTTTTATACTTGTATGCATTATTTGTATTAATAGGTATATATATAATATGATTTTAATTATATTGCAAATTATTTTTTTGTAATATAATTTATTTAAATCTATAAAAACATGTAATTAGTTTTTTTTTAAATACTTTTATTTATACTGTTTAACCAATTATTAAATAAAAATAAATTTAATATAGAACATATTTTTGTAAATTTATATTAAGGATAACTGGATTTAATATAAAAAACTATCAAAAAGAATTAAATAAACATAAAAAATATAACAATAGATACTTCATTAGTTAAAAAATAACTTTTGTTGAATTATCATACGCATAATAGGTATATTTGATATTAGTATAATTATAATTTAGAAACGTATCATACATATTAAAAATTATTTTAAAAAATGTCATATATTGCAGAAGAATTTAATTTAAATATTTTTAAAGAAGCTGACGCATGACGTGCAAACAGATAATACTCTTAACTTTAAAATTGATAATAGATAATTTCAATGTAATACTAATGTGAATAACTCAAAATTAGAGTTTTTGAACGAAAATATGCTATAATGAGTGTATCAGTGAGAGAAAACAAATAAATATCGCAATAGTTGCTGACATAAAACAAACATAAAAAATAAAATAAAACTATGGCTTTGCAATAACTTGAATAACTGCAAACAGTAAATTTTCTTATAAGAAATGACTGGTTTACAATTGAAACTGATCATAAAATTAGCATACCTATTATAATAAAATACTAATATTACTTACACATTTTAATTGTCCAGGAAATAAACATAATTAACTATAAACTTCTAGTATAAAAATCTATAAAGAGCATAGATGCTGTGGATAAATATTTATAATGGTAATAATTGTTGATTCGCAATAGAATCGTTTTAAATAATCATTAGTTTGAATACGAATTAAAATGTTTCCGAAGAGTCTTCATATTATATTTTAATTTATGAATCAAATTGATTTACAAAGTATAAGAAGTTTAATATAAAAATAATAAACATTTCAAAAATGAATAATATAGCGTGAATAAACGGATAACTCGAGGATTTATACTTTATAAGTATACTTTTTATTAAAAAGACTGAATACAATTTCAATAAGCTCGACTATTCGTATAAAAAGAGAGTAGGTGAGTTTGTCAGTTTTTGCTTTGCTTTATTGAATCAGAAACTGATTCTTTGTTCAATTTTACTGTCGTCCATGTTAAAAAAAGAAATGCTTCTGATCAGCCTGACTGGATTGTTACAGGATTCTTTTCCATTCTATAAAATGGAAGCCCTATTATTAAAACGAATTTTCAGACGTATTTCAATCAAGCCACTCTCTATATTGTCAATACCGGTTAAGTACAAAAGTCCTGAAATGTAGGGGTTATTTTTTACTTACTATTTAGTACTTATATAGTTATATGCGATGTACTTTGAGAATTATGTAACTTTTTTTTATTTTCCTTATGAAAACTGGCAGTACATTATAACTCACTTTTTTGTGATACAGAAAAACTTTGTTCGAACTTATTTCTTGTACTCGCGTATACCGGTGTGCTGTATTTGAATATAAGTTTATAATATTATTGTAGAACTGCATTTCAAAAGTATTGGAGAATTATTATACTACCTAGTATATAAACACAATGTTCACATTTTTTTATAATGGAATATTATTTGTGACGGCTAAAACTCTTAGATAGGTAGTAGTAGTATGTATAACCAGAAAAAACAAAAAGAAAGAATATTGTTTAATATCAAATTGATCGAGGCTTACAATTTTTTTTTTATAGACAAATTTACATTTATATGTATTTGATATTAAACTTAATCGAATAATCGAAACAATAATTATTGAAATAACCTACTATTTATTTTAGCTTAATTTTATTTTATTTTGCTCAAGTTGTTATAAGTTGAATGTAGTTGCTTATCAAATATTTTTTCAGCGTTTTTATGAATTTTTTTTTTTATTTTACTCTCTATATTGAATCAGATGGGTTGATTAGAATACGATCTCATATACAAATTATTGACATGTGGCTTATTTGTGAAGCGAATAAGTTTTTATTTAAGTATAGTATTAATATACATTTATATTAACGGTAGTTCATTATAATATATATTTATAATAACATCATCATTGATTATAGATTGTAAATGACTTATACAACATCTACGATGATTAAAATAATTTATGTATGTCTAAATAGATGTCTAAATTAATTAGGTTCCTTTTGTATTTTACTTAGAAAACGTGTATAGATATTAGCTTATTACTTCGCTACTACTACTTATTCCTGAGAAATGGAAAACTCTACACATTACATTACTAATCCAACCATCAGAATTTTGATTACATTGAACTTAGATTAACAATGACACAACATGTCACTTTTCATGATTCACTGTAGTATGTTCGCCTCCATATTATAATATTACGCTAGTTGTTTTATACTATGCGTTTAATAGTAAGTAAAACAGTTTTTAACAAATTATTATTACCATTCTAAAATTTCAATTTATTTAATTATAATCTATAAGCGTGTTGTATATACACATTTTTGAACTGCCATAAAAGGATTTTTAGAAGTGAAAAATGTTTGTCATTGTTAAACTAGTAGTTTACTTCACAAAAAAAAAATTAAAGATTCATGGATTCATGTACATAATACTACGAAAATGTATCAATTTTCTATTGGAAAAGAAACTATTATATTCGTATGAGTCAGAACATGTATAGAGTACATTTTGTACAAACATTCATTATACCAAAGGTTAGAGAGCATAATATTACGAATTCGAAGTTGGGAAAAATACTATTCATAATAGTCAATATTTATTTACTTTTCGTGTATAGCTTGGTAATAAAACCAAAAAAAAAAAACCTTATCAATGTGATTTAGTAAATAGTTATGTAATATTTTAAAATCGAGTTTTTGTGCTAAGTTATAAGATATGTGTGTGTGTATGTTCAGTCATTCATGGTATGGATTTGTTTCTAATAAAAGATTTTATGCGTTACCGTTGAATAATAAAAAGGAAAATCTCCCTTTTATTTTGTTATTGATTTTTAGAATTTTACAAAACTATTTTGTGTATAAAGAATAAGTGTAGACATATACTGTATTAGAAATGTGTATGGTGTCAATACTGTTAGGTATAAGTAAGTTATACTTACATTGATATCATCTTTATCTTACTTAGGGCCGTTCTTACAATGTTCGGTTAGTGCCTGATAACGCTAACCGGAAGAATTTATCATGAGTTAACCGATAGAATTCTACTGGTTAATCTTAACCGACACTTGACCGAACATTGTAAGAACGGCCCTTATAGTTTTAGTTTTTAATAAAATATTTATTATACATTGATCAAAATTCCTAAAACTAAAACTGCTTGATTTTAAAACTATTAGCTTTTCATTTCTACATAATTTTACTGTTTTAACATAATATTTCGTTCAAAAACTATTTAGACATTAGACTTTTATTAATTAAGTCTGGTTATAGTAAATAATAAAATGTAAGAATACCTAATATTATTTTATGTTGGTACCAACTTTAATTTTATATTAGTGTCTGTTGAATCGATTTATAGCTTGTAGATTAAATTCTTGGGTGTATTAGTAAAATTAATATCCATCTACCTACCATATATTTTATAGAAACTTGAATTTTATATATCAACCAAACAAACCTTACGTTTTTATTACTTTATAAAATTCATTATTTTGTTTATAAATCTATTATTAATATTTTTTTTTGATAATAAATAATTATTATTAAATTTATATAATTATCATTATTAATCATGTAAGCATTATAAACTTAATTGTAAGTATCTATAATTATTTTTTTAACTACGTGTAGAATATTTTTTTGTTGGCTACACTTAAAAAAAAATAGTATTGATTATTTTGATAACAAAATTTACAAAACAATGAAGACAAAAAAATCTCGCTCTTAGCTATGACTAACATTAAATAGACAGTACATAATTTAATTTTAAAATAAAACTATATTTTACCTATTCTTAACAAACGTATAATACCGCCTATCAATTTTTAATAAATTCAAGTGTTTTGTTGAAAATTAAAATCAATAACTTATGTCTTTTTGTATGAATTTAAATAATATCGTTATCCACTGTTGTAAGTAATGATTTGTTATAAAATTTTACACTGATAAAGTAATTAATGATATTTTTATTAACATATTTTAATATGATACGTAAAATATCGAATGATGAGAATTTAATTTTTAGTTATGAGTATAGAAAATATATTCAATTTTTTCGACATAACTAATAAATTTAAATATATATTATATATATTTAGTATTTATTAACCTTTGAATATTTTTAATTTAGTATGTAGTTTTAAATTGTATTAATTTTTGACGGAAGTAAAATGTTTTAATAATATTTAATAATATTTTTATTCTGTTTAGGATTTCAATGGACAGTTTATCAGCATGTTAATATTTGAAGTGAAAAATCATTCAAAATGATGTTCCCCGGTGAGCTTAATACAAATTCAAGGGCGAATCCGCCAGTACCAGTTTTTCCGTTAAGGTCTACGGGATTAAGTTCTCAATATTCACCATATTCAACTTCAAGATTTCAAGAAATACAACAAAAATGCAATTTAAAATGCACTTGGAAATGCAGTTTTCTTCTATTGGTATTCTTTACCTTCGTAATCACAACATTTCTTTTTTATTTAATGGGTTAGTAAATATAGAAGAGAAGTTAAATTTCATTGTGATTTACGATTTTATTTTTATTTGGTAATAGCTGTAAGGAAATCATGTACAGATACTAGAGAAAAATGCGTTTTCTTGGAAAAATCAAAGGCTATTGCAATGGATTCGGAAAACTCGCTGAAACTTACAACTGAAGGTATGAAATAATCGAATTTTAATATCATCAATATTATTAAAATAATAATTATTTGAATTCAAATTAAAATACCTTACTTTTATAACTTAAATCCAGTATTTAAAACAATTAATTTTTATCATGAACATTTGTTGTTGCGTATAATATAAGAATGGCTTTAGAGGATTAGTTTTCAACACATTAAGTTAAATATTTATTACTTAAAATTAAAATCTTGATTAAATATTATAACATTTTATAAGTTAATGTTAACCATTTTGAATATAATATCACACACTTTTGTAAACTTATTATTTAGAAAAAAAACTACGTTGAATTTTAGTGCAAGTTTTTTAATTTTATTATGATTATAGAGAGTTAAGGTCAATAGATTACCAGTACAAAAGCATCGTTTTTAATATATTTACATTTTTAAAATTATTTTTACGTTTATCATCTATATAACTGTCATTGTTAAGTATTTCTTAGAATAAACTGAATTCCTTTTATTGTAAGGATTTTTTTTTTGAAATTGTCTATCATATAATCTTTAAACCCACGTGCAAAATAATAAATAAAACGTATTCATTCCAAATCTTGTTTTTTTTTTTTATGTTTTTGAAGAATTTTAAAGTAAAATCATAAAGCATAATATAATATGATATTATTTTTCTATACTTTTTGTACTTAGTAGAATGATTTTATTCTAAAAGAAAAAAAAATATTTTACATAAATGCGTTTTTTATATGTTGGTCGTAGGTCCAAGAGAAAACTGCGCTATCCTCTAAACTGAATAGTAATACGTATTAATAACAATAAATAATTTTATTTAAATGTTTTTTGGTAGTTATTCTAAATATCCAAGTCAATCATTCTTTTTTTAATATAAAGCAAAAAATATGAGTAGTTAAATACTTTTTTGTTAAAATATATATCATATTATTTGAATACTTCTCATGGATAGGTAATCGTATTTTTAATTCCTAGAATTTTCATTATGAATCTCAAATTGATATTTAAATAATTAATACTTATGTATTTAATTAAGTTTGTATAAAACTAGATTTAAAACGAAAACATCCAACTATTAGGTAGTTAATGTATGGCTTTATTATTATTTTTATATTAATACTGCACCATTAATTAAGAAAATTTCGGACGATGGTTATTGATCTTAGATATTAGATTCTAGTAACTAGAGTACCTATTACAATCCAAACTTTAAATGAATAAAATTGTATTCTAGTAATGTCATACATTTTTATTAACATATAGAAATAGGTACGTTTTTACAGAAAAAAAAATACTAAAATTACTAAGTATATCTTGTTATATTGATTAGATTTTCAGATCATTAGTTTCAATCAACTCATCCTTTAGAAATAAGTTAATGCTAATATAGATTATATTTGCTTTGTTTTACACGCTTAGTAAACAAATATGTAACAAACTTCAATTTATTTTGATAAATTGTCTTGATACATAATATTTAATATCGTTTTTTACAGCACCACCTTTAACAACTACTACTACTTCAAATGTATCAACACGTGGTAAATTTAAAAGTGATGTTACTCCAGAAGATCTAAGTGATTTGCATCGCCAACATACTAGGTATCAATGGCCCTCAGTATTGGAGATAACTAGTTTTAATACTCCATACAGTTCCAATGTATATCCATACCATTTTTGGAACTTGGAATTTTATAATAAACAGCCAGTGTTTATGAGACTCAACCTAACATTACCATGGGGAGCTAATTTTGCTGTATATGGTCGACGAAACGTAGCTCCTAGTATAACCCAACATGATTTTTCGGAATTCATTAAAGGGGGTAAATTGGACAACAGGTTAAGTCGCAGGTCGGCAGATATAATTGAAAAAGATCCTTTAGTCGTTAATGTAACATTAGTACAATACCTAGACACGGGTCGATGGTTTTTATCTATTTATAACGACGATATTCGACCGCATACGGTAGTACTTAAAATCGCAGAAGCTGAAGACGTTTCAACGACATGTCCCAACGAATGTTCTGGGCACGGGTCCTGTTATCTCGGAAAGTGTGACTGTATAGATGGATATCAAGGAAACGATTGTTCTAAAAGTAAATATATTTGCATTTAAAATTTTTTTTTCTAAATTTTAATATTTTACGAAAAATGTATAAAGGTGTATGTCCGATGTTGTGTTCGAACCATGGAAAATATGGCGGAGGCCTTTGTCATTGTGAAGAAGGTTGGAAAGGTACAGAATGCGATATACCTGAAACAGATTGTAGAGTAGCTGACTGTTCTGGACACGGTGTTTGTAAAAACGGTGTATGCCAGTGTCAACAGGGATGGAAAGGAGATGATTGTGACGAAGGTACTGCAATCGTTTTGCTTATTATTTGATTATAAAGATATATTTCCATTTTCAGTGGACTGTATGGATAAAAGCTGTTCTGGCCACGGTATTTGTGTATCGGGTAAATGTTATTGTAAAGCTGGATGGCAAGGCGAAGATTGTTCATTAATGAACAAGCAAGTATTCCAATGCCTCCCTCGTTGTTCAGACCATGGCACATATGACTTAGAAACGGGAGTTTGTATTTGCAATAAATTTTGGACCGGGCCAGATTGTTCACAAGGTATTATACGTTTTATGCACACATGTCAGAAAATTAAATCTTTGATAACATGACCATCCTTTACTAATTTTAGCATTGTGTAATCTCAACTGTGGTCCACATGGCAAATGTGATCAAGGTAGATGTGAATGTGATATCGGATGGACAGGTGATAAATGTGATCAACTTCCTTGCGACGAAAGATGCTCTGAACATGGGCAATGTAGAAATGGTACATGTGTATGTTCTAGAGGTTGGAATGGCAAACATTGTACTTTTCGTGAGTTAAAAATGATATTCATAATATAGTTCAACATTGTTTTTATTCTAAGCACTATCGACTATAATGTATATGCTCTATTTTTCAGAGGGTTGCGATAATGGTTGCGGTAATCACGGAAATTGCATCTTAATTAATAATATGTACAGTTGTGTATGTGACGATGGATGGGAAGGAGAAAGCTGCTCGGTTCGTTTAGAAATGGAATGCAATGATGAAATCGATAATGATCAAGGTACACCTGTATTCTAATTAATAATGAGCAAATAAAGACCAATATCAATATTTGGCATTTTTGGTCTTGGCTTATTTACTTATCCTTAGAATTAATATCGTTATGATCAACTAAATATTGTTTTTGTCCTTTATCTTGTTGATTTAGTCTTAGTATTGCTGTAAAATCTTTACAGTCTAGTCAGTTCACTAAATATACATGTATATATAAACTATAAATACCTAACTCATTTACACAGTTAAGTTGTCGTAGATACCTATGTAGTTTTTTTGGAAAAAATGGTTAGTGTCTTTTTTTATGTTCTGATAATATTTTTTTGTAAGTTTTGAAGTATTTTGATACTTTATTATTGTACACACTTTCTTTTATTTTACTTCAGTACACAATTTACAAATTCAGATATTTTGTTATCAACACTTATAATGTTTTAAAATAACAATTAAAAATCAATACTGTTTGAGTTTCTTGGTTTTACATTTTACATTTTTTGTTTTATTTTTATTTATATGCCAAAGTCATAAAAAATTCATTTTAATTTTATTATTCGTCCAAAAAACTCATTTGATTTAAGAAATAAAAATAACACTTCTAATTTCGCTGGCCGCACTATAATAAGCTATAAAATACACGTATTATAGGATATCTACTAAGTTTAAAATTCGTACTATATTAGCAAGAGTTTTCAATTCTTAATCAATTCTGGTTTTGGTTCCAGTATAGATGCACTTAAAGTATTTTCTTTGCTTTGCTAGTGCAGTTACTATTTTTGCATTTATTTTACATTTACAACAAGACTGCAGGATCATGATTAATTTTGCTTATCAGTTTATCACTAATTTTAATTATTATCATCTAGTGATTTAATTTCTATAAATGATTAAAAATATGAAATGTACTTAATATAAAAATCATATTTATATATAATGTTTAAATTTTTTTACTATATTACATAAATAATACAATTTATTTATGATTTGCTATTGAAACCACCAAATAAATTTATATTATTTATTGAAACATAATATTTTTGATTGGATAGGCATTCCATTTTATAATAATGTACAATATAATGTTTATAACTGTTTAGATGGAATGATTGATTGTTCGGATAGCGAGTGCTGTAATTCTGCTTCCTGCACTGACCATATAATGTGTTTAGCTTCCAATGATCCTCTTGATGTATTACTAAGGAAACAGCCACCTTCGGTAACTGCTTCGTTTTATCAAAGAGTGAAATTTCTCGTAGAAGAGCATAGTGTCCAAAGCTATGCACATTTGGATGAATATAGAGAGCAGTAAGTATTAGGTTATGTCATTACACCTATTCATACATATATTATATACACATACATTTCAATCACTCATTTATAAAAATGTATAATGTTTCACATATTAAGTACAATTATAATTGAATATTTTCAAATTTGAACAAAGTACCTAAAGGCACACACAAAGTATAAGTTGTGTGTACCTATACACAACCATTATTTATCGGAGTATCAAATAGTTATAAAGATATTTTATGCTTGAACTTAATTGATAAATCCATGTATACATTTTTTTTAAAAAGCATATTTTATACAGTAATTAACTACAATAATCATAGATAAGATGGTTATTCTCGAATTGAAACGATAACGATAAATTAATTTGTAAATTCTTAGTTTCTGATTCATATTTATTATTATTATTATTATTTTTAATGTTGATCCTTTGTTCAGAAAAAAATATAGCCGTTAGTTAAAACAAAAAATAAAATAAGATATTCTCAATGTTTTTATTATCATTTATTAATCAATTTAAAAAATAAGCGATTTAGACATTTTGAAAAAAGTGTCTAATGATAGATCCATTGATAGATTAGTTATGTATTGTATTTCGAATCTTTTCCAATAGACGTAATGTCATAACTTATAAGTTAATTAGTACTTACAAAATAGATCAGTAAAACTCTTATAATATCAGTCGCGTTGACCATATTTTTTGTATTCCATTGATATACAAATAATAAGTAATAATAATAATATTTTTAGGTGTATGGGGTTGGATAGATTTTACTATCTTTTTTTTTTTATTGTTATTTTACTTGTTTTACTTATTTTATTTTCAACACTGTGTTGTGTGTGTTAATGCTTTTATTACATAGATATGTCGAAATTCCATTGTGTACGTCTCGAAAAAAAAAATACTTGTGACTCATTTCTTACTTTATTTGTAATAAGTAGCTGCCTGTGTAGTACCCTTTTCTGAATAAAAATGTTGTTCCAAAAGGCTTGGCTTTCGGCAAAAACAATATATATATTTATATACACATATACATACATATATTTATATCATTTTATGTATATATACGTGTATTTTACATAATCACATTTACACTTAAATTACGTAATTGTGAAACGACAAGCTTGATAATATCAAGATCAACATATGAAAAACGTGCATTACGAGACTTTTCAAAATGCAGGTGGAGTTCGTTTTGGTTATTAAAACAGAATTTTCAACATAATATAGTTGAATTATTTAATTAATAAATAAATAATCTAACGCTGTTAAGATGGTTAGTATACTAATGTTTGGTTTAAATTGTTATCAAAAAAAAAAAAAGTAATAAAACTAAAACACGCAACACAATTCATATAAGTAAAAACCACACTATTAATAATTCTCAAAAATCTATGTATAATGCCTATATAATATATTATGATTTAAGAACATTGTTTTAGACATCTTAAACAAATCAATTTATTGAAATAAAACTGCGTTCTTTAATTTTACTAAATGTTATTGTAAATATAATTCAAAGAAAACACCATTTTATCATTTACCAACGAACTCCGCCATACTTATGCGTTTGTAAGAAATTGCAATTTACTAACATCAGCTGAACTAGTTCAATGTCCAGTACAATATTTTCATATTTGGTTTGTTTAAGATGTCTAGAGCTCACAAGAGTTAGACGATAAGATATTTTTTTATATATTTTAAAATGGTATTTTGGTAATATTCCTTCTCTTTTTCATTCTCTTTTTTTCTATTGTCCGTCCTCGTACACTTCGAAACGAATATGTACCATAGTGAATTTTGGAACTCCTTTGCACCTGGGTAAGTTTACAAATTATAAATTGTAATTTTGTTTTTGGTTTTTTTTTTTTTAATATTTCATAAAGCTTGTATTTGGTTTTTTTTTCTGACAGCACATAGTCAGATTGCTCATCATTTTGTTCTCATTTTGTAAACGATTTAAGAAATGACTAATTGATTATAATATAATACATAATAATTTTATAATTTGTTGTTTGCGAAATTTTGAACCCAGATTATTGTAATATTTTTTTTTATTTTTTTTTTCGTAACTTCATCAAGAATGAGTAGATTTTTGTTGCCTATAATAACAAACCCCCCTTCTAGTTATCTCATAATATTACTAACTTTATTATCTGGTGTAACAATTTAACATTTAACTGTTTCAATAAAGGTATAAGGTAACAGCATGGGAATTATTTATATATTTATGTACAGAGTTGGTGTCGATGTCGTTTACGAGATTAAAATAACACGTAACTAAAATATTGGTTAAAATAAAAAAAGTAAACTATTAGTATAGTAAAACTCCACCTGCAAAATGTTTACAAATTTTACTACTTCGTTGATATTAATAATAATAACACAAAATTACGCTGTTGATCGAAATTGTACATGTTTGTTTTTTATACTATACTTACATATTTTGGTTAGCTTATAATTATAATATACAGATAACCTCAGCTGATGCTCTTGCGATATGTTTACAAGTATAATACAGGTATCTACAACTTTGTTTTGTGTCATATGTGTCTCTATATGTGTCGTCCAGTAGTAATTAGCATATAGGCATTAGAAGCAAACATTTTAGCACTGATATTAAATATTTTGTTTTATAGGTTATTTTTTAATACTTATCTATTAATTAAAAAATAAAAATAAACAAACCAAAAATTAATTTATGATTGTAATTTTTATGACAGATGGATCGATAATGCGGACGATATTATTACAATATCGGTACTTCCTTACGATTATCATTATTATTATTTTATTTTATTTTTTAATATGTCACAATATAATATCACCATATTTCTTGGGATATGTATGCATATTATGTATTTTTTCGTCAATATTACATTTACGGATATTTTAACCGAGCTGTGTATTTTTTAATTTAAATATGATTATATTTACATCACAACATCATATAAACTTAGAATTGTACAAAGTGCCCAAGATTTTATTCTTTTAAGTACATAATATTATTAATGTTAGTATACCATGCTGCTGCCTTAAACTTTTAAACCAAACAATTGTTTAACGCATAGTTTATGCAGCTCCAAGCAATGTCCCAAGAATTCAAGAGTCAGTTACCCACCTAAAATCAATGAAATTTTCTTATGTTTACATACGCATTAGTGTATACACGATTTTATTAAATTTGCCTACAGTACTAATCGAAAACAACTTATTTAGAATAATTTGCAAGTTGGCCATTTAGCAAAATTACATTATCATCATAAATTTGGTACATTTTATTTTAAGTTATTTTGGACACTATTATTATTAGTATTGGATGCATTTGTTAGTAGAATATTAACGTTTCATTACATTTTGATCTGGTCAACGATTTCCGTGTATTTTTGCGCGAGAACCGATCTATACAATCGAAATAATGGTTTGACTACCTATACTGATTGCAGCTAATTTTTTTTCTCACTTTTTATCGAACTATTTAATTCACACTTGATGTGTTTATTTATTATACCTACCTACCTATTATATTTCTGTGGAAAAAATATAGAACTGACAACACCAACCACAACGAAATCATCATTGCATGTATTAATTTCACTATTATCATTGACAACGTGAAATAATGCTTATTTAAAACAAAATTAGAATATGTTGGTACTTCACACCATTTTATGCAACAGCCTTCAGAACTAAACACTCGGCTTAATATTTTGTCTAATTTATGCTTGTTTTTATTTTATTTTTTGTTTAGGCGTATTCTGCTTTTTGCATGTGAACGTATAAATATTATTCTAATATATAATTATGTATCAAAATAACAATATTGTAAATAAATATCTAAATTATTGTTTGTTTAATTCTTGAACAGTATAGTATTAATAACCATTGTTTAATTACCTACTAATTAAACTACCGCAAATCGTTTACACAAACATACATGAATTATTATGATATTAATATAACAATATAACTTGTAAATATGCATACCTATTTATTTATTATTATAGAACCGTACACAGTTAGAAGACGTACAATAATACTCCTATGGCCTTTAAACGTTGCGTTGATAACTATTGCAGTGATGCGTATGGATTTGTTTATCGATTAAACAAAATAATACGCTATAATTACATATTTAATTTATAATTTATAAACATGCAGCTAATGTCCATTTGTATTCATAATTCATAACATCTCAATTTCTCATAATAGTGAACTAAATATGTACAACAATTTTTCAAGTTATTTAATGATAATCTGTTATAAAAAGCCAAAAGCCGAATTGGAAATAAATCAACTGTATATCAGCGCCTGTAAATGTTGCTTGTTAAATTGTGGCGTCTTTGTGTCTTTCGATTTTTTTAGATTTTTTTTTTTTATTATTTTTTTTTTTAGTCTTAAAACCGTTTCATTGTTTAATTAAAATATTGTTTTTTCGTATACCTAGTGTTTAACTATTACGTTCACTGTGTCACGCAATTATTATCATTTTCGTAACGTTTTTTTCGCGTATAGATTATAAAGTTAAATATTACAAAATTCCCACGTCGTACATAATAATGAAAATAAAATATTACGATCAGATAGATATTATAGATGTTACAACATTATTTTCATTTAAAATTATAATTATAGACTGCTGAATCAGCTCAGTTAACCGACATTAGGTATGCTAACTGATTTTTCAATGTCTAAACTTTATTAATATAATTATATTTTTTGTTGAGATATAATATTGGAACATTTAAGTTGTTATCTATTTGGGTATAGTATGTTTTAAGAATCACATGTGCTTTAGCATATGTAATGACTCAAATTAACTGTTCTTGAATAGGTAACCAAATTAATTCTAAATAAATAACGACAATTATTTAAATTTATAATTAATAATATTATACTGTATGACTTAATTGTTAATCCATGTTTTATTTTTTTCAATTATATTTACTGTAAATAAATTAAAAGAATAAAAAAAGGAAGAAATTCCATAAATCTGAACAAAACAGTGCATTGGAAAATTTTAAAAATTAAATTAATATCTATTTAAAAGTACTAATTTATAATATTTAGCCTTATTTAAATTTAACATTTTTGAATACCTATTAATTAAATTAGTTTTTAATGAAGCTAGTTGATATTTTACTTTTTAATACAAATTTGATACTAAACTATAATTAAGTACCTCAAAATAAACATGTAAGTTACCAAAAATAATTTAAAAAATAAGCTTTAACTTTTATCGTTATAGTTGAAATGTAACAACTCTAGATTGATATTAGAAATATAATTTTTATATGATATAGGTATCTTAATATAATATTTAAATACATCAGGAAAAACAGTGTCGTCAGGTATTTCTGTTAGTTTAATAATATTATAAATCGTACAATGTAAAATACCTTGAATATTTAACAAAATAATATTATATTTCTGAAGTTATTAATAATAATATAAATAAATTATTTATATTGAACTATTTTATGGATTAGGTTTAAAAATAAAAATAAATTCTCAATGGAGTATAACAATTTATTGTATCTGCAGATTTGCTCATTTATGTGTGATTTAATTTAAATTATAGAGTAATATTCGCTAACTTTTTTTTACGTTTTACGATTATTTCAAAATAAATATTGTATGTTAGGATACATAGATGATCTTAGATAAAACCTTCGTATAAAATATTTTAAAATTAATATTATAATACACAAAATCAATTATTTCAATTATTTTATAAATATTTCCTCACCACTATTAACTTAATTTTAAAAATACATAACTCATATTCATAATATGAACTCATAGTATCGGCCAAAATGGTAATTTATTCTTAATACGTAATTAATAATGGTTTAAATTTGACATTTTTAAAACAATATATATTAATATGAACTATTGTACCTATCTAATACTTTTGATTAATATTTTAAGAAGAAAATAACACATGATCGATGGTGACTTGACTTATTTAGTGGGTACTGATTGTATTAATATATTAATATTTTTTTTTCTCTAGACGAGTATCTGTAGTGCGGGGCCAAGTATTGTCACCGCAAGGATTGGGCATTATAGGCATTCGAGTTTCAGTGGATCGAGATTCTAGATTTGGTTTCACGTTGACTAGAGCTGGTGGATGGTAAATAAAATCGATCGAAACAAATCTCTGAATATGTTGATTGAGTATACGCGTGCTTAGGTTTGACGTAATGGTCAACGGCGGTGAAGCAGTGACGCTTCAGTTTCAGCGAAGCCCGTTCAAGCCGCAAACCAAAACACTGTATGTGCCTTGGAACCAGATCGTATCCTTATCTCCAATAATAATGACCTTAAACGAAGAAATGGATTCGTATAAAGAACCCACGTTGGACTCGAATGGTAGTATTTATTGATGAGTTTCTACCAGTATCATAATTAGCAACTGTACTCATAAATAAATTACCTTATGTGTAGGTCTATTCGAACAGAATTCATACAACATAACACCATGTATTGATCACAAAGAAAATCCACAAATTGTATCTACATGGTTGCCAGAGAAAATTGGAGGCATGCCAGGAAAAAGTGTTATATTCGCGGAAACGCAGGTAAAATTGTCTGAAAATATTACACCCTCGTAAGTGTTGTCTCTGCTTTACAAGGTGTTTACATTTGTGTTATTTCAATTTAGTATAATAATCCTTAATAGTAGAGATAATTAATCTTTCAGAATCAAACTTTTTTCCTGTGCCAACCATCTTTGTATATGTATATGAACTATTAGTGATGTTCTGTTATTTAGTGAAAAGGATTAGATAAATAATAAATGATATGATTAAAATGAAATAATTAAACAAAAAAGTGCATACAATAATCAATAAATCAATAAATTAATTAATTTGAAGGTCAACCAGGATTAGTAATTTTATAAATGTTATTGGGAATTAAATGTTTTTGGGCAGCTTAGATAGTTTGGTGGGAGGTGGATTGTCTAAAGTTGTTCGTAATCACAATACATGAGTTTGTAGTTTACAGATTCAAAACAATATATCTCTTTTATTAATTTTCCATAAAAGTTCTTCAAGTTAATCATTCTAAATGATTACCTGTTGATAGATGTTCGACTAGTTTTCTTCGGTGTCTGATCTTATTTGTCAAAAATTTACCACCAATTGATCTCTTTTTAATCTTGCTTTCTTCCCAGTATTTTTCATGTTTATCTACTACAAAATTAAGTTCAATAATTAAAAATTATCAATTGAAATATTAGAACAATAAGCATTTATTTTTTTAACACTATTTGTTATACGAGTACATTGAAAAGTGTATAATTATTTTTTTTATTTTTAGTTACTCCAAGAAAGTATTGGTATCCCCGGTTCAAATTTGAACCTAATATACAGAAGCAGCTGGGCAACTGGGTATTATTCGTATTTAATTATTCATCTCACCCAATCTGATATATCACCACAGCTAAAAGTTGTACACATCTCAGTGGAAATTGAAGGATCAATTTATAATCATAAACTCGAGGCAGATCCTAATTTGAAGTATACGTTTACGTGGGATAAACGAAATGTTTATAAACAAAAAGTTAGTTTCGTTTTCGTTGTGTAATCATTAATTTATTCATAGTTTATATTATATAATATATTTATATTTATAATTAATGAAAATTATTGTACAACGCATTAATAGGTCTATGGAATCGCAAATGCAAAAGTTTCAATTGGTTATGAATATAAGAGCTGTAATCAAATTATATGGGAAGTACAGATGGCGGTTCTACAAGGTTTTGATGTAGACATATCAGACATAGGTGGATGGAGCTTAGATGTACATCACCATTATAACTTTCACGAAGGTAAATTAAATTGTACATTAAATTTATCTCAAAAGTAATTAATAGTAATATTTGAATACATATTTTGAATTATTTATAATAATGTTGCTGAAATAGTTCATATCATTTAGATACCTTTAATCAATACGTATATTTAATACCGATGTGTATATTTTTAGGAATTTTACAAAAAGGCGATGGTTCTATTTTGTACTTTAAACATCAATATCCTCACACACTTCATGTCGTAACTGGTACAGGTATGCAAAGACCATTGAATTGCAAGGATTGCAATGGACTTACGAAGGACACAAGGCTCTTATTACCAATAGCATTAGCTTGTGGTCCTGATGGAAGCCTTTATGTTGGAGACTTCAATCTTATTAGAAAGTTGACACCGGAAGGAAGTGTTTTTACAGTATTACAACTTAGGTGCGTTTTTAGAAAATAGTAGTATAGGGTTGGGCTTTTGACCAGATTTTGACTCGTCAAAATTGTCAAAATCGGTCAAAATCTTTTTTTTCCTCGTCCTTAATACAAATGTTATATTTAAATGGAAAAAATGTATTAAAAGTTAAAACCATCAAATAGTAACAAAAAACATTCAACAGTGATTACTGATTAGTAACAATACAGATAAATTAAAATAATTAGTCTTCTATTAGTTTAATAGTTAGTAATAAGTAATGATATACTTAAAATAAAATAACAACTTAAATAAAGAAAAAAAAGTTACATTTTTCAATAGTAAGTACTAAGTAGTAACAATAAACAAATTAAAATAACAACTATATTTTATAAATCATATAAATAATAAAAATAGACAATTATAGTAAGTTAATAAACAGAAAAATAAAATATTGACATCTTTGAAAAAACATACATTCAAACTTTCAATAGTAATTAGTAATTACTAATTAATAACAGTATAAAATTAAAAATAGTAAATTCATATATATTATATATACTTTAAATTTTAAATTTTAAAACAAGTAAGTCTACAACCTACATAATTACATTTAGTTAAAAAAACTTAATTATTATCAATTTGCACATCAATCTCAAAATTCTCACTATCGTTGTCTTCAATTTCTGAAGAAATGAAAACTGTGTCTTCTGTATCTATTTCTATATTTTTCAGCAATCTAAGGTTATGGTTAACAGATGCTAATTTTCCAGTTGTAGATTTTTTAAGTTTATTACGGTTTTTTGAATGGATATTTCCCCAAACAGACCAATTACGTTCAGCATACGCTGTAGAGCTTGGTAATGTTAGAAGTACTTCAGCAACATCAGCTAGAACACTTTTGTTTTTGAAATTACCCTTCCACCAATTTGCTGCTGTAACAGAGTTACTCTTTATAGAGTTAGTTGCTGTCCATGATGAACGACTTTCAAAAGGACCACTTTTTGCTTTGAAATTAATAATGTCTGATATAATACTACTTTCTTGTACACTATTAAGCTCCAAGTCTAAGTTATTTAAATGTTTCCAGATCAACTTAATTAAATCAATAGCATTGTCTTCTTCTTCAGATTTTAAATTTAACCCTTGGTGTCTTGGATCAAGTAAATAGCATGCATGATGTGTAGGTGTAATTACCTTATTTATACGGTGCTCAATTAATTCGACTATGGATTTTTCATTTTGACTTAGACTTAAATAAGATGAATTATTTTCCTCAACATGTTTTTTTACTTTCAAAAACTCATTATAAACTTCTGATAATTCACAAGAATTAGACTCCTTTTTGGTAACTGAATTGGAGACTGGTAACAACAAATTTATAAAATGTTGATTTTTTAACCAAAATATTTCTTCATCCAGAACCCATTTTACTATCTGCTTAAACAAATGTTGTTGATTCGGTGGTATAGAAGAGGCAATTTCTTCATCAACAACACTTGATTTAAGAGCTTTTTTGTTTATCTGTAACTGCTGAATTGATTTAATACTAGAAGCCCTACGTGTAGTCACAGATGTTGATAGAGTTGAAGTTATCCCATACTGTTCACGATACTTGCTAAAAATATGAGCAGCGACATGACGGTTTTTGAAAAACTGTACTATTTTCTTAACTTGGATTAAATGAGTAGCATACTTTTTTTGTTTTTCAACATCCATGGCAAACAATTGCATAGAATGAGAGACACAACTGTATGTATGGATATGAGAATATTTGTCCTTAACAATTGTCCATGCAGCCTTCATATAATGTGGCCCTTAATGCATCAAAAAAATTTTTTAAATAAGGACTATCAACAATTTGAAATGGAATATTACTGGCATAGACTGCCTAAGCAAATAAATAAGTTAAATCGGTTTGTTCACTCTGATTCATACGGTCGATATAAGTTGATACCAAACTTTGTTTCATTTTATTTAATTTGTGTTCTTCCGGTTCTTCGTAGAATTCTTTTTCAATTAAATTGCTTGAGTTATTGTTATTTGTTTTATCAAATAAAGTATCATTTTCTTCTGAACTAGACAACAAATCATCATCAATAGCTTTTGTTACACTGACTTCTTTGTATCTGGGAAGTTTTCTTTTCATTTTATTATATTCTCCTGTAGCTTTCATGTTTATAATAAGTTGATTTTTAACATATTGTAGAGCTTTTTTGCAACCACTTAAAATGTGTTTAACTTGTCGGTCGACATGTGTAACATACTCTGCAGCACAATAGCGACAAATTCCTAGTTGAAAAAAATAAAAATACAAGTAGTACTTAATACAAATAGAAAAAATAAAACAAATTTACACTTACCTTTCAATGTTTTTCCTACTTCCACTTTATTAAAAAAATTCCAAACAAAATATTGAGGTTTTGTAGATTTTTTAGCAGACATTGTAGGTATATGTGACTAAATAGTAAATTCAAAATGTATTTCTTAGTAAGTAATAGTAGTAATACTTTATTTGTGTACTGTAATACTAATAAATAAGACTGTTTGTTATAACTTATAAGAAAAAGTTACATTAGAATCGTTAACTGACATTTCACGTTAACAAATATCAAAATCTTGAGTGATAATATAATAATTATAATATGATAAGACCATGGACGATAATTTTGATAATTAATTACAGAAATATCAGTGTGACAAACATAACGCTTATTAGTACAAAATGACAATATTGGACAGCAGATTTGTCTAAAAACGATGTTTAGTATAACCAAGGAAGTTTTTTTTTTTTTTTGACTGGGTTTTAACCGGTCAAAATCTTTGTGGTCTATTGACCACATTCTGACCGGTCAATTGACATTGTGCCATCCCTATAGTAGTATTTAAATATTAAGTATCTATTATTAAATATAAACAATATTTTTTCAGTGCCACTCAAGTATCATATCAATACTATTTATGCTTGTCTCCTACCGATGGACATTTATACGTTTCTGATCCTGAAAAGCATCAAATACTTCGTGTATTAACTACAACTTCAGTAGTAGTTGACCCTACAATAAACTACGAAGTATACGTTGGTTCAGGAGAACGTTGTATACCAGGTGATCAAAGTAGTTGTGGGGATGGTGGACTAGCAGTCGAAGCAAAATTGTCGAATCCTAAAGGTTTGGAAATTAATTAGTAATTATTAGTATAATGCAATATTTACACTCATTAAACAATACAAATTTTTATTTGCTTAGTAGATATTTATAAAAGAAAATTTTAGAAATTTAAAATAACCAACATAGGTAGGTGATAGTATCTGTAAGTAGTAATTATAACTAAATATTTCGTCATTGAATTAATCGATGTCGATTCAGCTGTTTGCACCTTATATGATACGTTTCACTACTGTATTCTGTACTTTGTGTTTATACAAAGTATGTGAAACATAAATTCCCAGTCTAGATTACATTAAAACTTGAATCAATTGTCCTCGCTAAAAGACAAACGTATACTCCTTCAAATAGTCTGATAACTCGCATCATTACGCTCAGTTCTCTTATCTCTATATACAATAGAAATCCGAGTTCAATAAGTGTTTAAAAGACTATATTACCCATACAGAGGCTATATTAAAAAATAACCCCATCTCTTTTTTTAGAAATTTATTCGTAGTTTTAGATCTGAAAGTAGTATTCTTAACACTGCCCACTTAGATATGCTCCATTCAGAATTATTATTTTTTCGTTCTAAAGAGTCATCGTCATATTATATTAATAATGTATAAGTTATTCAATTCATGTTTTTTAAATTGTTATTTACTTAAGACTGTAGTAATGTTTGCAAATTTAAACAATTATACATTTATCTTTTAATACATTATGTTTGATGTAATTTGATAGTTATTGAACTTTTGAAATAATTTTTTTTAGGTATTGCAATATCTTCCGATGGGACCATGTATCTAGCTGACGGTACTAATATTAGAGTAATTACTCCTAAAGGAAATATTTATACACTGATCGGTCATCATAAGCATAATAATATTTGGCAACCGATGCCTTGTAAAACCACTCTACCGACTTCACAAGTATGTTAAAATTATAGGATCTCAGTGGAATTTATTTTTTAAATATATTATTATACTAGGTACAACTTCAATGGCCTACTAATTTAGCGTTGAATCCTTTGGACGAAAGTTTGCATATCACTGATGATAGAGTTGTTTTAAAAGTGACCAAAGACCATCGTGTTAAAATAGTGGCAGGATCGCCATTACACTGTTACTCGGGAAATGAAGTAGACAAGGGTGGAAAAGAATCAACAATGCACGAAAACCAAGAAGTTATGACAGAATCATTGAAAGCCACTCAAACGGCTTTGGGCACTATTCTGGGTATTACATTCAGTCCATATGGTGATTTATATATAGCCCAAAGTGATTCACGAAAAGTCAACACTATCAAGGTGGTCAATTCTGCTGGATACATATCACATTTTGCTGGCTATCAGCAAACACAAAATCCTCAAAAGTAAATAAAAAAAACTTATCATAAAAATGAATACAAAAAATACCTATTATTTTTTTTATTTTTTTTTAACAAAAAAAGATTTTTCAACACAAAAAATGTCGATCAATACTATAAACTTTTAAAAATGAAATTATCCTGTAACTTTAAATTGGGTATGAGCAATGCTAAAACATATAAATTATTTAACTTAACATAAGTATTGTAAATTATTATGAAAGAATGTAATGCATAAGTATAAAACATTTGTATCATCTTAAATTAAGCTGTGAAAAATCTTAGTGTGAAAACAGTTTCTGGTTTATAATTTTTAATTAGTACATAAAATACTTTTTAAGGAAATAAAATTATTTATTTTCATTTTATGTTGACTTAGGCAATGTGATTGTGACAGCTTTAATACTACTTGTCAGTGTGGAAATGGGTCCCGAGAACATCTTTTATCAATTACTGCAAGGTTTACAACGATATCAGCTATTATAGCATCTCCAGATGGTGTACTTAACATTGCTGATCAGGTATGCCATGTATAATTCATCTTCAAATTGATTATATAATTAATTTATTGAAAACCAATTTAGGGTAATCTTCATATTCTCGCTCTAAAACCATATTTGCCATCGCATGTTATGAATGGAGAATATCAAATACCATATCCTGCCACTGGGGAACTTTATATTTTTAACAGATATGGCCAACATACGGCTACTCACGATTTAATGACCGGTCAAGTGAGGTATACATTCTTGTATTCTAAGAATACGAGTTTTGGAAAATTATCAACTGTGACAGATAGCTCTGGTAACAAAATGCTATTTTTGAGAGACTATAGTAATGTGGT
This sequence comes from Aphis glycines, assembly GCA_009761285.1. Lineage (NCBI taxonomy): Eukaryota > Metazoa > Arthropoda > Insecta > Hemiptera > Aphididae > Aphis > Aphis glycines. The sequence goes on along the minus strand of VYZN01002938.1, from coordinate 48,177 downwards.
AAGTATATTTAATACATTTTAATTTGTATCGAATTCCTTAACAAATGAACTTATAATTTTCAAAGGTGAGTGCTATAGAAAATTCACAAGATTATAAATCTGAACTTGTAATATCTGGTGCTGGAAACCTCGTCAAATTTTCAGAAAAAGGTCGATCAGAAATAACATTTAATTACGATAGTAGCAGTGGACTTCTTACAAGTCGTTCCGATTCTACTGCAGAAGTACGTTCATTAATAATTAAAAGCCATAATTTAAGTCAATAAACTATAAAACAAAAAATATGTTGTAGTTATTTATTCTTTTTTTTTTATTATCATATTATCAATACACGACTAATTATCAAAAATCTATTTTGAATTTTAACTTTGGAAGTATATTTTAAGGATAATTAATAGTTAAAATCATGTATGTATGAAGTATCTGTTATATATTTTAATTTCAGCAGGGTGGATCGCTATTCATTTATAATTACGATAAATTAGGCCGTTTAGTCGATGTTGTGCTTCCAACCGGTGAAGTTTTTGAGCTTTCATCTCACATATCAATGGAAGATGATGGTTTTGAAGTAAACGTACTTACACCGTTGCATAACCCTATAAGTATGATATCATTAGATGGTCGCAGGGATCATATTACTATTAAAATGGAGGGAAATGATTACAAAAAACTTATAGTGAAAAATAGTAAGTCTTAATTTTTATAGAATAACATATGCCTAATGCGCCATAATAGATACCTATTGCGGTTTTTTTAATAATAGTATAAGTAATAATGTCTTCTAATTTTTATTAGGCGCTTCTGCTATTAGCGAAGCTATTAGTTTCAAAAATGGTTCATTTATGTTCCGCTCCAGATCTGGAGAAGTAGTGCAATGTTTTGCAGAGTCTAAACATCCTATATTAGAACTGTCTTTGCCGGTAGAAGCCGAAATGTTGCAAGTTTTTAATAGACAAGTTTCTTCTAGAGGTACTTTGTCAAACATTGTATTGTGGACGTATTCCCTCGTTGGAGATGCAGGCTCTACCAAATTCATTATAAGAAGGAAATTGACTGTAAATATTATATTTTAAAATACAAATACCATTTACTATTTTTATTCATTTTTTGTTTAGATTAATAATAGTTCCGTTCTCATAATTGATTATAATCAATATACAAGAATTGAAACAGTTTACAGTAGTGATAAGCCATCGACTTCTTTACTCAACATTGCATACAGTCAGAATGGCCTTCCCTTATCCTGGACAATTGGTCACTCAAAACACAGTGTTAATATAACATATGACAGGTGATAAAATGAAAAAATTGAATTAATTTTAAAATTAGTATCATCATAAAAATATTTTTATAGATTGAATCGTCTAGAATCTTGGAGCTGGGGAGCAATAAACGAGCAATACAAGTACACTCATCATGGTTTGTGTATAGAAAAGCTATTGAGTCATAGAGGTCCTGTAAAATATCTTTATAACAATTGGAATAAGGCAAGTATTATAATTAATAAATTGAGATGAAATTGAATTTTCTTTGCTGTTACAAATGTACAACAAAAGACTTATAATACAATCATAATACAATCAATAATCATATTATAGCCGCAATTCATAAATATTTACCAATGATATTTTCAACAGATATCTGAAATTGAACTTTCTACTCATCGAAAGTTTGGTTATTTGTATGATGAATCTGGTGGCTTGAAACATATTGTTTTGCCGTCTGGAACTAAACATTCATTTTCATCTCAAACATCATTAGGATTCATAAGGTACACATATACTCCTCCAGGGTCGACACGAGCTTATTTACAACATTATAGTTATACTGGAGCGCTACTTCAAACTGTATATCCTGGGGATGGTGCCCGAGTTCTGTACAGATATCGTAGTTCCGGTCAATTATCTCAGGTAAATATTTGAATGGAACTAGTGGTGTAAGCAGAAGAAATTCAAAAAAAAATCGTAATAAAAGATATAAATTCGTAGAATATACTTGAAATTAAACTTGTAAGAATTATTTTAAAATTAAAAATAAATGTTAAGCAATGTAATGTAATATAAGTATTTCTAATTTAAATCCAAAAAATATTTTTAACTTTTATAATATAAATTACATAAAAAGGTTGTATCTAAAATTAAAAGTGAAATAACATACATTTCAAAAATTAATTTCCGAAATTTAACTTACCTTGATGAAAAGAGCTTGCGTATAATAATATCTATGATTATTTTATAATATATAGGTAGTACACGGAGATGGTATTACGAAAGTTAAATACTATCCAAACACGCAATTGCCAAGTCAAGTATTGAATATTGAAATGGATTTCGAATATCGGTGGGACTATCAGTATAACGATGGATTATTAATTGAAGAGAGAATTGATTATGGTCCGAAGACTGGTCTTAGCAATGCCAAAATCACATACGAGTATGACAGTAATTTTAGAGTGGTTCTAATTGAAGGCCGCATTGGTGGACAGACCTTACCAGAATATCGTATTGAATACAATCCGATCACTGGCAGCAAACAGCTGTTAGGTTTATTCGAGGTGAGTTATTTTTCACAAAAATCTGTAGAAACATTCAACTACTAGATAATTATTTATTTATAGCGAAGTACAAATGGAAACATAACAAGACTTACTGATGGAACTGGTATATTTAATCGAGTAACAAATGACTATTTCCAAGTGTCACACATGTCAGTTACGATACACCAAATGGAAGTTTTCCGTATGGAGTTTATGTACAATCTAGATGGCCGGATTGAACAATCACGTACTTACACTCACAATGTAGGTGTAAACACTTATACTATCGTTAAGAACTATACATTTGATGCCGATGGACAACTTATGTCAGTGGAAGCTCAAGAGCCTTGGAGTTTTAAATATGATCAAAATGGAAATATGCTCGCTATGACGTACAGGTAAATATAATAATATTAAACTTAACATGTTTTTACGTAATAAAATAAACATACATATTATATAAAAGGTACCGTACCATTCATAATAATTATTGTACTTCATAATCATTACATACACAACACACACACACAGCATAAATATATACATAAATAAGAATAAAATAAACGTCGTTTCAAAAAACTTAATATTTATTAATTAATTGATATTTAGGGGTAATATGATTCCTATGGAACACAGTGTTATGGACCGAATAGAAAAATTTGGAGAAGGTCTTTATAGGTATAATAACCGTGGACTTGTTGTGCAAAATGCTAGAGAAGAAAAATTCCATTATAATTCTAAAGGACTTCTGGTAATAAATAAAATATGTTTAGTAAAAAAGAAAAATCTAATGATATTCTAAAAAAATTAGGTGAGGGCAATAAAAAGAGGCCGTTTTGATGTACGATACTTCTACGATCATCTAAATAGGCTTAGTACGCGAAAAGATAATTTTGGAAATGTTACCCAGTTCTTTTATACTAATCATAATAATCCAAACGAAGTAAGTAACTCACATACATACATTATAGTATTATGTATTTACTAACACGTTTTATCCGTTCAATAGGTTAGTAATATATTTAGTCCAAGAGATGGAAAGTTGATGTCGCTGACCTACGACGATAGAGGATTTTTAATTTACGCTCAAGTGCATAGATACAAGTATTATGTAGCTACTGACCATTGTGGAACACCTGTCATGATTTTCAATCAATATGGAGAAGGAATTAGAGAAATTATGAGATCTCCATACGGACATATAGTTTATGATTCTAATCCGTACTTGTACTTGCCAATTGATTTTTGTGGTGGTCTCTTAGATCAGGTAAATAATAATAATCAAAACGTAATTTTATTAATGAACATATTATCGTTACATAAAGTATTTAAATCAACTTGTGTTTACTTCACTTTTAGAATTTTAGATTATTATTTTTAATAACCCAGAAGCCTATCTAGTTTAAGAATGCAATTTTTAAAGTAATTTTTTTTAATTACAAAAGTAAAATTTAAATGATTTTACATCCAACTAACTATGAATAAAACTAGCGATATAATTTTCAAATATCACGTAATTTATTTTTGTTGTTTTTAATTTAGAACTTATATTTATTTATTTTTTTTAACACTGCAGTACAGTATACTATATTTTTTTAAAGTTCAACCTAAAAATATTGTACTAATTTCCAAGATTTAACTAATTTATTTATATTTATTAAAATTAATAATCTATCATTCGAAAATATATTTTTTTACAACAATTTTTTAAAGTATGAAAATAATAATATTTTGTTTTTAACAAAAAATCAGGTTACATCATTGGTTCATATGCCAAATGGAAAAGTTTATGACCCTCTAGTCGGACAATGGATGTCACCTCAATGGGAAGGTATGCTAGCACGTGCAACAGAGCCCCAACAATTACATTTATACAGGTTCAATGGCAATGATCCTATAAATGTAATGCCTACTCGACAATACCTTAAAGGTATGTATTTTAAAAACAAATTCCATATATTGTTTGAGGTATGTTACAATTATAGAATATAATCATTGACTATTAAATTTACATAATTTCATATTCTTTTTTTTATATCTCCAAATCTTAGCTGTTTCCAGTTCAATAGAACGAAGAATTAAAATTATTTTATAATGATACTAAAAATAACTTAAATTTTTTATAGATGAAAAATATTGGTTGTCTTTGGTCGGCTACGACTTGAAGCTACTCATGCCTCAGATGCCACAATCCATATCGACATTCCCTTCATTATTACCATCTATGTCAGCAAGTCTTGGTAATATACCATTGGATATAACGTCCGTTTATTTCAACCATTTGACCAAATTATTGAACAAACGAAAACTTACGTCTCTTCCGGAATCCCAAACCCACATTGACCCGATAATCAATTCATTCAAAGAAAAACCGAAATATTTTGACCCGATGTGGATGACGTTCTACATGAACGATTTAGAAGAGAATGTAGAAAGAGGTCCCAAAGCACATGGGACCCAGCCGGGAGCATCTTTAGCACCGCTTTTTGGTAACGGTATTCACTTATCGAGATCATCGGATGGCAGAGTGATTGTACAAAGCGTCCCAAATGCTAATCCAATTTATAAGGATGTGTTCACTTCAGTTTTCAACGATACGTTCCTGTTACCATTTAGCTTAGTGATGCACGGCGCCCAACAAGATGCTTATTACTTCGTTAAAAAGGATATTTGGCATGCTAATGAAGATAAGGCACAACTAAAGAGATTTGGTTCCCAAATGAATACAACTTTCCATGAAAAAGAGTCCGATAACAATTCTGGAAAGGTAAGGATATTAATTTAATGGTATTCCTAATTTGGGTAGAATACAATATTTTAATGGTTAGGTTTTTCTAAAACACAATTTCTTTCGTTATTTCTATGCGACGTTGGTATATTGCCTCATTGGAAAATCATATGTATTATACCGAGAGTATAGACGATATTTTCGTATAATCAAAGCTGTGCAAGTTAACTAATATTTTCAATTTGTCAAGTTAAGTTTAAAGTTACTTTTATTTTTATTGTCTTGTAAAAGGTGCAAGTTTAGTAGAAAAAAAATTATATGATTTAGTTAAAAATCAGTTCATTTTTTTTTAACTGCATATTTACGCCTATGTTAAATCATAATATTGGATCGATTTTACTTACATCATAAAAATGTCTACAAAACAAATATTTAATTCTATGATTAATAATAATGAAGCATTTTAAGACAAATTTGGTTATATAATGTTTTAATAAGTGCACATTACCTTTAATTATTAAACTTTGTAATAAAATAACATAGAAATTAGGCTTGGCCTCTAAAGTTTTCTGACGTTTTCATAGTATCTTTACACGTTTATTTGTTTCCAGATGGTGGACGTGCGAATACATTGTGCGGACACAGTGATCAATTTGCGATACGGCACAACGTTGGAACACGAAAAACAGCGACTGTTACATCACGCTAAGACATCTGTGATGCGAAAGGCTTGGCATAGGGAACGGGATCTGCTGAGATTAGGTTTACCCACGAACAAAGACTGGTCGGTCGCAGAGATCGATGAAATACTTAAGTTGGGCTATGCTAACGGTTTTGACGGCGAATACATCCGAGACACCGAAAGGTATCCGGAGCTTTGTGACGATCCGTACAACATTAGATTCGTAAAGACAAACTAATGTTCATGACATCAATGTTGTTACGTCGCAGCTATTGCTGAACTCTGTAAAATGAATTCTTGTTTACATTAATACATACTTTAAGATGAAAAAACAATCATCAAATTGACCAATACTGTTTGTATGGTCCTTGATTTTAATCATCAACGATCACGACAGCGATACGACGTAAGTTGTTCGCCACAATTCAATCAAAGCTGAAATATCGTTGGAAACTATACATTATTGTGATTAAAAATAAGTACTTTAAGCGAAACACGACTTTTCAACATCAGTTCACTCATATTTTATCTAGTCAACGAGTCGAACTGCAGTATTTATCTAATTTTAATTCTATATGTGGTTGGTTATTATTGTTTGTTTGATTGCCATTCTTTTTAGATTAAAATATTGTTATTCTTTTATTATTTCCCTTATAAATGTTATGTGTTTACACCACATACAACGAAGACTATATTTAAGTAGGGATCATTCAGTTCAAAACATTCGTCCCTGATAATTTTTAAAATATATATTTTTTTCCATTATAATACTTATGTGTCTATAAGAATTTATTAAAAAAAAATAATAATACGTTCATGTTATCGAAATCTTTTAGATTGCTTATGATCCTAAGTACGGTCTTGTGTGTACTGTTTAATGTATTTACTTTATTGATGTTTTCGTTAATTCGTCCTATTGTGAAAAAAAAAATTAAAACCACTATATTTTGCTATATTTATTCAGTGTTAATATTATTATGGTGTATTTATGTGTATTATTAATTTTATAAACCTTGAGTTTGTAACGTCCTTATGATATATTATGTATTTTATATAAGTTAATTTGTTTCTACTGGCTCACGATAGAAATTTATTGTTTGATAATGATTCCAATGTTCTTTTATTACAATGTACATTCGTTTATACTTAATTTTGCCAAAAACGCCATTTAATCAATTTATTTTTATATTTAAATAATATTCGATTTTATATAACCCACCCTTATATTTTCAATCTCTGGTGACATTTTTTTCTTTTTTTTTTTTAAGTGTCCCATGTATTGAATTTTATGTACAGTAATAACCTAATTTACGGCCACTGCATTATAGGTGCCGAATATCAGTATTAATTACCAAAATTATCATTATCGATAATTTAAGATTAACTTACTTGATGTGTCCAGATATTTATAACATTGTAAAAATACTTATTATCAATATAAATATTTAATGAATAAATTTACTGCATTTACATGTATTTTATTTACATACAAAATTGTATTCATTTATTTGACATTGATTAAAAAACAGGTATGCTGTTAATATGAAACAATAATGAATAATGAACTAATAAAATAACTAAAATGGTACCTAAACCAAATAATATAAAACCACGAAATCATTAGTATAGGTACTTATATATTAGTGTTATACATGGCGTCATACAAACAATTAAGGTAAGTATACATTCAAAGGCGATTTTGTTTTTATTTTGAATGAAATGACTCAAAGCAACTTTGGTTACGTGCTATACAGGGTGTAATTCGTCTATTTGACCCAGACAAATAAAAATATGAGAAAATACATACATATGTACACTAAAACAAGACAATTTTCACTGAATTTATTTAAAAATGCATTTATTATTTGTATTATCAATTTTTCCTTTTTTGAATGATTGTAGGTACCTATTGTTCAATATTAATGTCATTGAATAAAAAAATAACCAATAATTCGATAGATCATCTGTGACAAGGAGATGATGGAGATGGCGATTTAATCGACTATGTATGTTTAAATATTCATATGCTCAAATTAGTTAAAAAAAAAAGAAAAAGTAGCTTTTGTGTGAATTAACTTGTAAAATATAATTGCAAGTCTTTAAAAAATTAAATTAATATAGGTACTAATTTTGTTTATAACACTCGCAATAGTTACTTAAATTTATTAGCCATAAGAATATTGTCTATACATTTATATTAAGCATGATTGATCAGTTAAATTTACAGAATTTTGGTTCATGCCAGAGGTTTAAAATCGTTTAAAAAGATATTTACTATTTAGCTATATTTCAACTATAGTTTAACTTTTAATTTTTAACTATCACATATTCCAGTTCGTGTTAAGACGTTGTACAGTCCACACGTTAATTGCCTCTCGTTCCGCTTTATCTGCTCCCGATAGCGTGTGCATTGTTCGCTGTGTCCAGCTCGTCGCGGTATTCGTACCGTTGGTAATGTATAAATTATTTAAACATTACCCAAGGTCAACCCAGAATTTTCCTTATCTACATCATTATGAATTACTCTAATCGCCCACCGACTCCTATCACCAAATATCCCAAATCGCCAAAAAATAAACATTTAACAGATAAAACTATTCCACCGCTTACTATCACCAAAACACTAATAGACCAAACGGGTGTCAATAGCCCCTCGGACTTCTCTGACAACGAAAATGATTGGCAAACAGTCCAATCAAATACTTCAAAACGCTCAAGATCTCCCAACAGCTCTTCTCCTACCACAAAAAAACCTGACAAAAATATTTTTATTTCGGCTAACCGTTTTTCTCCGATTGCTCCTTTTGACGAAACTTAACCTATGGAAACATCAAGTACCAAATACAAACCCTGTAATCAATCTCAATGAAAATAATACATCAAAGCCACCTCCTATCTTTATTCAAAAACTGATAAACTACAACAATTTCTGTCAAAAAATAAATGAATTAACTGATGAAACCGGTGTTGATTGCAAAAGCTCTACCAAAGGACTTAAACTCCAAACGTACAGTCCTATCTCTTATAGATCAGTCGTATCTTACCTCAAAAATACTTACGTCTCCTTTCATTCATTTCAACTTAAAGAGGAGAAAGCATATCGCGTCGTAATACGAAACATGTATCATACGACTGAAACCTCTCTTATTAAACAAGAACTCTTAAATAAGGGATTTGTCACTAGAAGCATAACGCCTGTTACAAACAAGCTAACCAATACTCCCCTACCGATATTCATTATTGATTTAGAACCGTGTCCAACAAACTCCGATATTTTTAAACTAACCTCATTATGTTATACAAAAATTAAAGTTGAAACTCCCCACCCAAAAAAAGAAATACCGCAATATCACCGATGCCAAAATTACGGCCACACTCGTAGCTACTGTAATCACTCTCCCCGTTGTGTACGCTGTGCTGAACAACATGAGTCAACTGTATGTACCAAAGATCACAGCTCTCCTGCCAAATGCGCTCTATGTAGTGGTAATCACAGCTAACTTTAGGGGCTACCAATCGCACCTAAATCTTAAAAAAAAATTATCAGATAACCCTTCAAAAAAAATCTGTAATAAAAGTTCTCTTCCACGCCAATCAACTGTAAAAAATACCTACGAATCTACACACCAAGCTTATTCACAAAATTTCCTCCCATTAAATCAAGATTCTTTTTCTCATAGTCATGATAACAACTCAAAGGATAATCATAATGAAAATATCTCTGCACAACTATCATCATTTATTAACGAATTTAAAGCATTAATAAACCCTCTAATATCACTCCTCACCACAGTCATTGATAAACTTATTAAAAATGCCAACAAATAATTTTCAAACACTCTCCATATTGTTATGGAATGCAAACGGCATCTCGCAACATTTAAATGAACTACAATTGGTCCTCGGAGAAAAAAAGCCGAAATTGCACTTATTACGGAAACTCACTTAACTAAAACTTCATCGCTCAAGCTATTTGGTTACGATATTATCAGAGCTGACCACCCATATGGTACTGCCCACAGAGGCGCTGCTCTCTTAATCTCAAACAAAATCGACCATCTCCCTCTTCCTCCATATTTATCTCCAAACATTCAAGCAGCTAGCACATCAATAAAAATTAACTCTATAACTATCTCCATTTCCTCTTGCTATTTCCCGCCAGGAAGACCTTTCCTTTCGGTCGAACTGAGTAACCTTTCTCAAACTCTAAGCTTCACTCATGTTATTGGTGCTGACTTCAACGCTAAATTCCATACATGGAGCCGCACCACCAACACTAGAGGTCGTGCTCTAAACAACTTCATTTCACTCAACCACCTCAAGGTAATAGCGCCGCACTCTCCAACCTATTGGCCATCGCATGGCAACCATCACCCCGACACCCTTGACTTTTTTATCACCAATCTACCAAACCGCTTTTCCACTGAACTTGCAAACCTAAACGATTCAGCTCCTGATCATACACCTGTATTACTCCTTATTGGTGCTCAACCCACTTTGAAGCAAAACAGACCAACCATTACTCCAGGTACTACAAATTGGAACAAATTCAGAGTTTTCATCTCAAACAAAATAATTCTTAATACCAAATTAAAATCATCTTCCGATGTCCACCAAGCAATCACCCAACTCTCGGATGTCATTCAAACAGCAGCCAAGGACTCATCTACCCTTCGCGCACCCTATTTTCAAACAACCAACCTATCACTGGAACTATGACAACTTATTGCTGAAAAACGCAGAGCCAGATCTAAATGGCAACAAACTCACTACCCTGCAGATAAGACAAAGTACAATTATCTTTCCAATAAACTTAAGTCCCTACTTAAAACTCACAAAGCCAATCTTTACAAAAATCACTTACAAAACCTCTCTCTTACAAATGGATCTCTCTGGCGCAAAACTAAGTCAATACTACGAATTAAGGACTCTCCTCCGCCTCTTCGCCGTGCAGACAACTCACTTGCTTCTACAGACAAGGAAAAAGCAGATATTCTCGCTGAAGAATTATCGGGCGTTTTCAAACTACATCTCATTCCTACACCAGTACCACACATGTCGTCAATCATGGAAACTCTTCAGTCTACTTTACCTATGGCCCTACCTACAAAACCTACTTCCCCAGCGGAAATAGTGGGTATTATCAAAAAACTGGCAAACAACAAATCCCCAGGTCATGACCTCATCTCTAAGAAAATCGTCAAAAATCTACCTATGAAATTGATCGTTCATCTTGCTCATATCTATAATGCAGCCCTTCGGTTATCTTCTTTCCCGACTACCTGGAAAGCATCTGTTATAGTTATAGTACTCAAACCTGGTAAGCCTCCAGAAAACCCCTCCTCGTACAGGCCCATCAGCTTAATACCAGTTCTGGGTAAAATCCTTGAAAAAATCATTCTCAAGCGAATCACCGCCATAACACAATCAAAAAACAGCATTCCAAACTTCCAGTTCGGCTTTCGTGCTCACCATGCCACAACTCATCAACTCCACAAGGTTGCGGACACTATCTCCGCAGCACTCGAAACCAAAAAATACTGCGCCGGTGTTTTTCTAGACGTCGCGAAAGCATTTGATACCGTCTGGCATGACGGTCTCCTTTTCAAACTAAAAAATATTTTTCCAGCCCCTTTATACCTAATACTTAAATCCTATCTTGCCAACCGCTCTTTTAATGTCTGGCATAATCTACAACACTCAAAATAATATCCTTTATTTGCTGGTGTCCCTAAAGGCAGCGATATTTCTCCTTTCTTATACACCATTTATACGTCGGACCTGCCCACATCTGAAAATACCTTAGTTGGAACTTATGCTGATGATACTGCCCAACTATCAGTTTCTTCTGACCATACCACCGCATCTCATCAACTTCAAACTCACCTAAATACTCTCTCTCAGTGGTCCACCAATTGGAAAATAAAAATTAATGAATCCAAGTCCTCTTTTGTGACTTTCTCACTCGGACCTCTAAACTGCCCAGCAGTAACAATCAACAACATCGTCATTCCTCATTCGACAGACGCCTTACCTGGTCTCTCCATCTTAAAGATAACCGTAAGAAACTTAACTCTAGACTTCACCTGCTAAGGCCACTACTTCGTTCGAACCTTACCTTGCCCATCAAAATCATTCTTTATAAAGCTCTTCTTCAACCAATATGGACATACGGTATTGTAATCTGGGGTTCCGCTAAGAAATCAAACAAGAGAACCATACAAGCCTTCCAAAACATCTCTCTTCGCTTAATCACTGGTGCACACTGGTTCGTCTCGAATGAGACCATAAACTCCGACCTCTAATTACCATCCATCGACCATACAGCTGCTATATATTACAAACGCTTCCACGCCAAACTCCATATTATGCCTAATCAACTAATCAATGAATTAGCTTCACTAACACTTCCAGGTAATCCAGCCAGACGTCTGAAAAGGAAATGGTGTCGTGATATGATAACTTAAATTTTAAACTTATAAATATATGAGGCGTCACAAATGTATGACTCCCTCCTCATGTGATTATTCTTGTTAATTGTATGTAAATTTTTATTACTTTTACTTATTGTACTTTGTATAGATTATAATTCTTCAAATAAAGCCAATTTAAAAAAAACAAACTATCATATAATAATTATAAAGTAAGAAGTGGTATCAACAACCAACTACATGGTATCTACTTAATTGTGATGGTAAGAAACAGCAATAACCTAACCCTAACCAATCCTAAGCCGTAAGTCAGTAAGTGACAATGTGATAGTTTTTGAGAAATATGACTTTTTCTATATTATCTTTTTATTTTTATCACGTTATAAATAAATAATAAATAAATGATTCTTAAATAACTTTTGCTGTAGAATCTAAAAAAAAATAATTGATCAAAGGATACTTTAAACATTTAGGACAAAAAATTTCATTGTCAACCATATTTTTCACTTCTTCAATAATTAAATTATACCAAATCTAAAATAATGAATGAATGAAGAAATCACTAAATAAATTGAATAAATAAATAAAAATGTACATTTAGAAATAAATCAATGAATATTATTTTTGCTTTCTTTTATAATAAAATCATCTTTAAATTCATTAACACTTTTACCATAATAGTATTTTACTGTGATAAAAAAAATAATAATTGTTTTGAAAAAAAAAAACGGAAAATTAACAGTTTGAAGTTTGATAATTTATAAAGTATTTAAATTTAGAAATAAAAAAATTCAAATTCAAATACTCACAGAAAAATAATAATAGAAATTCAAAGGGAAGCGAATTTAATACCTTCATGGAAAAAAAATTTTAATTCATTATTTCTGATTATAATAATTCATAAACAATTGTTTATTTGCATTAGTGCTCTAATTTTACTTAAAAAAAAAATTGTTCAAGAAGTTTCAAGTAGTATTTCTACTACTTTTGTTAAAAATTAAGGTTTGGGGAAAACGACATTCGATTTTAATTTATATACATTTTTTTTTTAATTAACAATATATGAAAAAAAGCCAAAAAATTGTGCCGCTACCCGAGTAACACCGTATTATTAAAAATATATTTTTAAAATATTTCTGTAAATTCCCTACATTTATTACTTGTGTTTATATTCAACGATAAATTATACTGGTTTTTAGAGAATTTTGTACGATAATTCATGATATTGAACGCATTATTTACTTAAGCACAGAACTCAGCAGTTCCTTCACTTCCTTTAAAGTTGCTATCTCCTAGAAGATCACAACATTTTAGAGCATTTGAAACACTATTAGCTGATTGAGTGTTTCTTCTATGTTCGCCAGCTATCAGGAGCGGTCGCCAAAACACGAACGATACAGTACACTGAATAATATACAGGGCATTTAATAAAAACATCGAAGAAGTCTTAAACATTCGTTTCAAACTGTTGAGTGTATCGTAATAACCAACGTAACCATTAATGGCTACGTCTGGATGGGGTGGACATTTCGGATACAAGTGCTGTTTTGTGAACGTGAGCACGTTACTTAGCTGTTGCAGTTACAGAAAGGCGGGTTCTGATACGTTAGAAGCTGTAGTTTGTAGAAGCTGCAGGATCTCTCTCTCTCTCTTTTTCTCTGCGCTATTAAGCTATTGAGAATTCTTCTGCTTGAGAGAGAGAATTCTGAGCCATAACATCGCCGTGGAATAGTTATCCAAGTACTCGGGCAAGATAGATTTACCCGAGTAGGAGTCATCAGTGATAAGCTCGGCAAATGTATCGAAACACCTGACGTGAATTCTGAACCTTCGGCAAGGTTAGATTCATTCACACAAACGTTTGATGTTTGTGTAGACGAGTGGGCGCTGGCAAATGTGAATTAGCCATACGCTAATTATGTTTTGATGATTGAAAATGGATGGAATGTGTGATTTTCAATTGTACGGACTTCGCTCTCCTTATATACAATTATAAAAATTATCATGCTTACTTAAAGCTATTACAAAAATAGCTTCTAAAATTTTGTCCGCTTCTTGCATTGATGTACAAACCCCTTTGATATATTAAATAATTGGCTTGTGTGTTTATGTTTTGAAGATTTCTATTAGGTGAATAAAGTGGTTCACATCATTTCGCATGAAACAAGATGGTATTTTTTTTTCACATGCTAACTAAAAATACACTTGCATAGATTTTTCTAATGAATCATACTCCGTAAAAAAATCGCTGACATTAAGACCAATGCCTAATTAGTTACTGATATTTTAGGAAGTTTTACATCACAGCGTAACCATTTTTTCAAATACATATATTATAAAAATAAGTGTACTTATATGTAACTATATGTAATATTATAAAAATAAGTATACATTTTGAATACATTTTATAACTCAAGATCCAATACTCCGATTTCGACAAAAATTTCAGGGCATATTAAGATTGATGTTCAAATAGTTTCTGTGAAGTTTGTACGCTGTGCAATAAGTGGTTTCGAAGTTATGGCCTCTTAGGTGCCAAAAAAAAAATTAAAAGTACTGATTATTGTTATTTATTTTCGATAACCATGGTAACAACTTTTTGTTCTTTATTTTCCTCTTTTTTGTAACATTTTTTACTCATAACAAGTTATACCAAATTTTATTGTTTTACCAACAGGCAACAATACAAAAACCACGAGATGGCACATTATTGTATTTTATCCACCGTATTAGAGTATAAGTCTAGAAGCAAGAAATTTGCCACTACATAAATTATCAAAAGTTATAGAGAAATTATACTATAATTATAACAATAGTATCTGAAATGCCTGACGTATTTTCAGAAAAAATCAGAACAAAGGTTATCTACTCGGTTATTGAATAAAAATCCTGGCTATGATTACCTAAGTGGTGATGGACGCTTACATTAACGACACAAATACTGTATTTCCTAACACAATAACGAGTAACATGGTTTTTCTAAATTTAAATATTATCCTGTAAAGTTAAGTTGAACGGTCATTTCCTGCATTTAAATTTATTTTGGATGACTAGCGTCAAGCACCATGGTTTTACAATAGACCACTTGGAGCAACATTTAGTAATATACTGCTACGAGAAATATAGCTTTAAATAAATATTCATAATATACATAAAACTAATATAATTATTATTTTTTGTTAATAAATTTCATCATCATTTTTTTGTAGGTATTTTTATTTAATTTCATTTTTAGTGCATATTTTAACATAGTCTATGCATATTTCTGTATTTTATGCTGCGTATTTATTAATAGATTATTTTTACTGCATATAGTCCGTGGTTTAGTCATTAGACACACTTAACTAGGTTTCCTAAAATTACCGATATTTTTATAGTTATTCTGCTATTAGGGCGGAAACCAATCCAAAAAAGATGAAATCAACTTAATAGTTTAATTATATTTGTTTTATTACAACAAAATCGTATAGTTAAGCTAAACGTTGACTTTTAGAAGATAAGAAGTTATGTCGCATACAAAAATTGCCGTCACCAATGCAACACTGCTCTCCGTTGAATTAAACAATATTTTTGTATATGTCTATTTTTGTTTTATGACTTTACGACTTTACAGTTTACAGTAAACGTATAATATTGTTTTAGTCTTTTGCCGTGTTTGCGCCGTTTTTATTTTATTCGTTTATTGTTTAATGTTAATAACCTATTAGTTATTACCTAATTTGTTAAATATTCTTTAATATGGAAAGAGCCGCTTACAAATGCTGTGTGAAAAGATGCACCAATAAAGGTATGATTTCTATTATTATAATTATTGTTATCTCAAACTATTAAAACTCTGAGATTGATATTAACAGTAAATGTTGGGTTTAAGGTGGTATTTCTCACAGGTTCCCTTATCCTAGAAAACGGTTAGATCTCCTACAAAAGTAGATTAAAGTAATAGGATCTGATCAATTTAAGGAATTGTCAGCAAATGATATTCATTATAAAAAGCGTATATGTTCCATTCATTTTAGTAGTGATTGTTACAGTCCCGGTACAAAAGTTTTGAACTTTAATGCAGTACCTTCATTAAACTTAAGTAATTCTGTTGGTAAATAAAAAAACATTAATATGTATAATAATTAGACATTTAAATTTTATTTACTTTTAATACTAATATAGATTTGAATGATATACCTTCTACATCTACAAGTAGTGAATCACCATACATCCATACTACCAATGATGAAACATTTTTTGGATTAAGTGGTTTTAAATAATTGGACAGTGTTGAGAAAAATTATGTGTTGCGAAAGTAATGTTGTATTAACAATTTATTAAAAAATGCTGGTTTAATGTATGACACTATTTAAAACTTATTATTTAAGCTTAAATTGTTTATATTTTTTTTTATAGCTACTACAAATAGTATGCATGAACACGACGATGTAGTTAAAAAATCAAATTTAAAGAAAAAGTTTCAAAATAATGGTTATTATTTGCTTTAAATTTATAAAACAGATGTACCTATAACATTTTATCACCAATTTTTTTTACTTCTAATAATAATGCATATATTTATAAATTATATTATTATATTATAATAAATTGATGGTAAAATGTGTAATCTCAGCTGCTTTTGCTGTATTTAATGCTCAATAATGTTTAAGATGAATAAAAAGTATTATTAGTAGTAGATTAAAGCATACCTATCTGCTTTTTTGAGTTCAAAAGCTAATTATTTTAATTCTATTAGCCTTGCATGATTTGCCTTCAATTTAAAATTGTATAACTTATTTGATTCTTCATTACCTATTCCAAACAATATCACATTTTTTAAATTTTCGACTTGAATATTGTGTGAATTTATAATGCACTGTTATATATTATAACACACATATATATTTATTTATTTATAATTGGTTTTCCAATTTTTGTTCTCTTACACTTTTTATTCATTTATTCAACTTAAATTTATTGTTTTACTATTTCATTTAAAATACTATTTACATGGTATAATTAATTTTATATTGTTAAATTCAGGTATGTTGAATAAAATTGGCATTCGTCATTCCAAATTATTAACACCAAAATTTAAATCTCTTTACGGCACTGGTGTAATGATGCAAAAATTATTACGGACTGAAAAGAAAAAATGGCAAAATTCAAGGAATGTCTTAAAGCAGCTGAAAAATTCTCGGATAAATATTTGGATTCTAAAATCATTGGATGTATGACATCCGCGGCAGCTATATTCATCAAACTTCAACTTCGTGAAACGAAGAATAGTCCCAAAGGCCGTAGGTTTACTCTTGAAGAGAAGCTACTTTGTTTGTCACTGTATACGCAAAGTACAAAGTCCTACCAATTACTTTCGAAACTTTTTATATTACTGGCACGTAAAACCTTATCAACATTGCTATCCCAAATTTCAATCAGCACCGGATTAGACAAAAGTATTTTAAAAGTTTTAAAAGAGAATGCAGAACTTTAAAAGAAAAGGAAAAGTATTGTGTGGTTCTATTTGATGAAGTGAGTCTAGAACCACAGTTACAGTATGATGACAATGTTGGCTGCATTGTTGGATTTGAGGATAATGGATTAGATCGTACCCAACGTTTTGCTGATCATAATTTAGTGTTTATGATAAAAGGTATTACAAACAATTTTAAACAGCCTATATCATATACGTTTTGTGAAAGCTCAACAAAACGATATGACTTGGCAAATCAAATTACAAATGTACTAAAAGCAGTACATTTGAGTGGCTTAAAAGTTGTTGATACTATATGTGATCAAGGTACTACAAACACAGCTGCTATTAATATATTAATAAATGACACAAAAGCATTCTAATAAAAATCAAGAATATAATGATACATTTTATGAAATTGATTGTGGTGTAGAACGAATTAAGGTTGTTCACTTGTATGATTCTCCACATCTCTTAAAAGGTATTCGTAACAACCTTTTAAGTAAAAATCTTATGTTTACCATCAATGGCCATCAAAGAGAAGCATGTTGGAAGGACATCGTTGGTTTATATGTATTGGATAGTGTCGCTCAAGATGTCAAAATGTTACCATGATTAACAAGAGAACATGTCATTTCTGGTGAAATAAAAAAGATGAAAGTTAAGAATGCCTCTCTAGTTTTTAGTCAGCGAGTTCCATCAATTTTATCTTTTTTATCGTGTAAGTAATAATAATATAACATACATTTTATTAGGTAAAATAAAAAAAAGATGTTTAAAAAATTAATGTTTATGATCATATATTAATTTAGTTTTTAATTTTAATTTTAGCAAAGAACATAATGAATCAAAAAGTTGAAGATACAGCTATATTATGTTTATTTTTTTGATAAACTGTTTGATTCGGTTAATGGTAGTTATGATAAGGTGGTGGATGGTAAAATATTTCGTACAGCTGTCAAACCAAATTCTCCTCATCATCAGCTTTGGAGAGGATCTTTAAAAGTACTCGATACAATGTATTTTGTAAATCCTGTGTCCAAGGAACGTTCAAAACCCCAACCACCCACTCTAAAGAACTGGGTAAAAACTATTAAAGGTAATAATTTTTTATATTTTAAAATTATATATTATAATATTATTATTGTTCTATAATCTATTCTTAATTCAGTCTTGTAAAAAATAAATTTAAATAATTAAAGTACTTGTCAGATACAGATAATTATTTTGAAAATAATTTATACATATTTATTACATATTTGAAATTTGAATATTTAATAAAAATGGCATTTAATTATGAATATAAATATTTATTTTAGGACTTCCTAAGTATTTGAATACTTTTATTTAAAACTGTCCTAATCCATTATGTAATATCATTTTACATTGACACTAACCTATTTGAATTCAACAGAATTTCAGACGATTTGTTCCACTATGCGGAATTGTGGTGTTCGGTCTCTTCTATTACGGAATTTCAACCAAGATTCGTTGGAAAATATGTTTGGTGTATTACGTGCTTTAGGTTATAGAAATAATATCCTTAACTGTATAATGTTTGCTTCAGCATACAAAACATTATTATTAAATAACCTAACCTAATGTCAAGTCATTCACCAAGAAGCAACTGTGAAGAAGATTTGGGAACTACTTCTTTAGCACAGTATCAGACACTATTTAAAATATTTACTGACAACCAAAATTATCAAGACGAAGAAGAAGGTAGGTAATTTAGAAAAACGTGTGGCTGATGGATCATTGAAGGTAAAATGTAATTCTAATATTGAAACAATTCTATTGGAAAACCAAACTAAAAGTTATATCTCCGGTTACATCATAAAAAAGCTTAACACGACTTTTCTTAAAATTGTCCTATTTTTTTGCCTCAAACTTGTACTAAACCTATACATAATGATGATCATCAACTTGCATTAAGCAGAGACTACTGTCTTGGTGGTAAATATAATTTAAATTATCCAAATACAATATTTTGTAAATTAATTCAGGACATCGTTAATATGATTGCTAAAATATCGCCTTCGATATGCCATCATCTAAATTTGAAAACAGAAATTATGAACGCTATCAATCAAAATTTTAATACATTTTAATACAGATCATCAGTTACTTTTTGGAAAAAAATTAACAAATTTCACTGTTAAAGTTATGGTATATAATTGGTGTACCCAAGTAAACCGTTTACTAGCTGGTAGCATTAATCTTTTAAAAAATGAAAATGATCATATAAAAATTAGTGCTTTTTCGAGGTATAAAACATTTTCTAAAAAACCTAAGTATAGAAAATGAAGATATTGACTTAAATTGTAACAACTCATTATTATTATTATTTGTGTTTTTTAATCATTCTATTCTTCATCTAGAGTACAGTATTTATTTCTATATGTTTGATATGATTAATTTTTTTTATTATTCTCATTATTTAATAAGATGTTAATTTTAAAATATAAAATTATTTCATTACAATTCACATATTTCAACTCTATATTTATTAATGTAAGTAAAGATATGGTATAAGTACTTAAGTTGACAAATGTATCACTTAGCTGTATTATTATTATTATATCTACTTTTTATTATCTAATATTAATTTTGTAATATATTAGTTCATTCATTATAAACTGTATTCATATCTGTTATTATGTATCTATAATTATGTTTTTATTGTTATGAAATATAATAAATGTATATTTTGTTCTGTAATTATAAAATGTTTGAATTGTATTAAATATTGTCGAAATATTTCTTATAATAAAAAACAAAACCTAAATGTATATTAACTTTTGTTGTTGTTTTTTCCATTAATTAATAAAAGGTGTTTTCGTTTGATTAGCAAATAATATCTTATTCTTATTTTTATAAGGTATTTCAGTATTTATTTTGAAGTAACATACAGAAAATAATGGGTAATAAATTGAGAAAAAAATGATGTTATTAAATAATAATTTAAAAATAACGGAAATATTTTTTGGACCAGGACGCGACGAGCGCCGCCGCCTCCACCGTAGTTCTTTACATCGCTCACCGTAAGCGCTTTTCACAATGTTCCGAAAAATAACACGGTAGATGCCTATCTATTAGTATACTTGACTATGCGCTAGTTTGTCTGCAGTCGTCATCCGTTGATGTTCTTCATAAAGTAGCACGACTGTATTTTATTTATTAATAATTAACGTTGTACGCGTTATCAAACGCGTTAAGCAATTATTTAGTCAAATAATATTATTCTATTTGCCCATGAACGCATAATATTTTATGAGGCAATCATAACAAATTGATTTATATGTAATGACTAATGTTATTGACATGAAAACAATTATTCAACAACACCCATTAATTTGGAATACAAAAACTAATCGACATTTTGCAAATGCAGCATAGGTACCTAGGTGAAAATATGAACTGCACTCAATTGTAATTGCTTACACGAAATTTAAAACATAAAGCGTAACACGAATTTTTAAGAAAAACTGTTTTGAATGGTTTTCTTTTTCTTTACAGACATTGGTCTGCACAAATTGGCAAACGAATGTATGATAAATAATGCTGGTTATTATATATAATATATTAGGTATAATAAAGTGTAAGCTGGTACCTGAATTAATGGTCAGTAAATTTGTAAAATCATATACCTACCTATTAAATCATCAATTGTGCAAGGCATTCAATTGGGGAAATTTGCTGGAATGTTATTTATGTTTGTATAAATCTAGTTTAGCACCTCTTCAAAATTTTGGTTTTTTATTTTGGAAACCTATGTATTTTAACGTTTAAAAATGATGGTGCAAAAAGTTTTTTTCGGAAATCATTAGTTATAAAGCTGTAGTCTAATTAATTCACGATTTTTGGTGTCTGAGCGAGCGAGTGGCAATTTTGGCCCCTAATTCCCTTTGAAAAATGAAAACGTATTTAAAATAAGCATGGGTATATATTTTTTTTTGGACTTCTCAAGAACTTATGATTTCGAAAAAAAATTTGACACCATAATTTTTAAAATGTTTAAATACACTGGTTTCTAAAAAAAAAAAAACCAAAATATTATGGTTACAATTTATTTTATACTATTGTTTGTAAAAATAGAAACCTAAAATAAATTCCCAGTTGAATATATTTTTATTAAGGCAGATAATATGTGTAAGTACGAGTGCTACGACACGTATCATTACGTATTACATATATAATTATGTAATCTGTATTTTATAGTATTATATCGCCACTAGCATCGGCTAAACACTGAAAATCGTAAACTTATTATTGTCTGTAACTTTAAAACTAATGATTTCGGAATAAGCTTTTTGCACCATCATTTTTAAAACGTTAAAGTACATGTGTTTTCAAAATAATAAATAACCAACATTTCGAGTGGGTACTAAACTAGATTTGTTCCTTTATTTTGTATACTTTTTCCTTACAACATTCCTAAATAATTGTATTCGAATAATACCCGAATCTGCTTCATGTAATGCCACGCTCCTGGTGGATTGTTTTGTAACTACATCTTTAGGAGAATCAAACGTGCCAGCCGCTGGACGCGCGCCGGCAGCTGGTGACTAGTTTGTCCGCTGTCGTTAGGCATTGACGTTCTTCGTTAAGTGTCATGATTATTTAATATAATTTAACAACATTTAATGTTATTCGTGACACCAATGTGTGAAACATTTATTTAATCAAATAATATTATTCTATTTGCCCATGAACGCATAATATTTTATGAGGCAATCATAACAAATTTATATATAATACGTAATATTATTGACGTGTAAAACAATTATTCAATAACATCCTTGAATTTGGAATACAAAAACTAATAGATATTTTGCAAATGCAGCGTACCTAGGTGAAAATATGAACTGCACTCAATTGCAATTGCTTACACGAAATTTAAAACAAACCGTAACACGAATTTTTAAGAAATACTGTTTTGAATGGTTTTCTCTTTTTACAGACATTGGTCTGTACAAATTCGCTAACGAATGTATGATAAATAACACTCATTATTATTACCAAGTTTACTATTTATTTGAAAAATATAATTTTATCGATCGCAGAAAACGGTGTAACGATGTGATCGCTAGACGTTCCAAAAACAAGAAATTCAGAAGTCTTATTAAAAACATTGTGCCAAAAATAATCCATCGATCACTATTAGAGGAGAATTCAATTATTTGTCTTAAACTATTAAAAATATTATCTATTATTCATATTAATAGTACTTACTTTTAACTCACAATTAAGTTTTCTACGCCACGCATCGAAATAACGGTTTCAAAGCTTATAAAATACTTAATAGTGTACCTCTTTTTATTTTCAAAAAGTGAACATTAATAAGTTAAACGCTGGACCTTTTTAAGCACTTTATTTCACATAAACTTAAATGTTGTATTAGTTAAAGTAGTAATAGTCATTTTTTGTTGATTGTATCAGTAGGATGCATTTTTAACTAAATAATATTAAAATTTATGTGTACTTATATCACTTTAGAAGACTAAAATTTAATTAACTACGATTTTCTAAAGACAAGTACTTTAAATAAGATATGTGTGAACGGAACGGTATCCGACGATGTCTTGCCACTGACGACACTAATAACGCAAAAATAAAAATAAAATAAAGAGAATAATTATATATATAAATATTATAGTTTGATATATTTTGATACCACCTTGTCCTAATAATAAATAAATTATCATTATAAATAATATATTGTTTATACATTTTTAAACTATTATACATATGGCTCGGCTACTACTTTCACTGTCTCGGTAACAACTATTTCAGCTACTTTTTTTGCGATAGAATTGGTGGATGACATTGGTAATACATTTGAATGCAGTGGGCCTAAAATATTATTAAAATTGTCATTAACACAAACAAATAATTATTTATAATGAATATAGTCGTTTATTTATTATTAATAGCAACGATTGATAACAGTTTTATTTCAGCCATATATATAATATAATATAATATATTACTGATATATTATTATAGTATCAAACTATTAAATAATATGTTAAAAATGCTTTAAATAAACCTAGACTCAGTCAATTTACTATATTCTGAACTTTCTGTTGATAATGTTACTTATGTTAGTAATGTAATCTTTTTATGTTCCAATTTCTTGAGTGATAAAGTTTTTCTTAGACCATTTGTATACCATTGTGGGAAAGAGGAGGTTTTAAAGTGGCAATTAGGTATAAAGTCAATGACTGATTTATGCAATGCATCGTAAAAGCCGTGTACCACGGAGTCAAGACCGAGAGGTATAATATTGTAGAAGCCCAATCAAATGATGCAATAAAAGATCTGATATTGGTGTAGTTAGCTTTACGAAAGTTAAAAAATGAGTGATCGCGTTCACAGTAGATGTTATAACGCTCACGTTCAAATTGCTCATGCATAACTTGTGAAACAATTTCATGCGATTGAATCGAGGAAGGTTAGGCACTATTATAGCCGGTTCGATAAAATTATCTAATCGGTATGATTTAAAATTAGATTACTGCTTACCACTGCGAGCAGACCTAATTATTAGGCGGCGTGATAGCGTAATCGGCCCGACCTTCGTACCGATAGAAATAGTAGGTTTGAGTGGTTTGACTTACGCGTTTTCAGCAATGGTGTGTTTTATACAGCAAACTCCAAAACTGTCTTCGTGGAAATAAATTGGGGCGCAAAAACTCGGGAGCGATATTATCAATTTATACACGACAATTATACTATTTTGAATGTATATATATAATGTATAAAATATTTATTTAATTATAAAACTACCATTTTCATATTAAAAATGCTCAGATATGCATTTATAATTATAAAATGGTCAAATATGCAAAATATGCAACTATAAATTTTAAATATGAACTCGTATTACCATAAAACAAATTTCTGTATTACTTAGCTATGTTTTGAATGATAATTGAAAAATATGCAAACTCCTAGAAGTCCCTAGCTCTAGATAACTTACTTTAGAAGTTATTATAACTTATGAGTTATTATTTTAAATTTGCGCGATTAACTTCCTCCTGATCGTTGGAGGGCTCTCGAGGTCGTAATTCGAGAACGATCAAGT
This sequence comes from Aphis glycines, assembly GCA_009761285.1. Lineage (NCBI taxonomy): Eukaryota > Metazoa > Arthropoda > Insecta > Hemiptera > Aphididae > Aphis > Aphis glycines. The sequence goes on along the minus strand of VYZN01002938.1, from coordinate 23,255 downwards.
ATACCGTTGGTAAAATATTTGTTAATTATTAAATTATTAAATTATAATAATTTACTAAATAAAATGTTATACCTATATCAAATTTTAACTGTATAAATATGGATGCGCATGCATCTTACCTTATTCGTAGCTGTTTAAACACGCAGTTGACGTAATAAGGACGGAAAGAATTATTTTAAATACTCAAATAGAAATAACGGAACACTGATTAATTTCGTTTTTAAAAAAGAAACGGCACAGTTGTCGCTTGCAGGATTTTGTGAGTGTGTCTTGATTAGTTGAAGGCGCTCCTGCAATTGTCTAGTCGAATGGTGCTCGTGCACTTAACTGGTCAAATGGTGCTCATACACTGATGAGAGGAGACGACTTGGTCAAGCCCATTTGCAGAATATTACATTCTACTATCCTTCTGGCTCTTGATAAACGATAATTAAAAATTATTTTTTCATTTGTTAAATTTTTTCTTGGAAAAGGTCTCATTAAGTTGGTTTGTAAAGGATATGCTTTGTCTCCAACAAATACAAATGGATACTCATCGTTAATTTGAGGGTCAATTTTTTTTGACTGCGGAATATTTAATTTATTGTTTTTTAATAATTTTCCAAAATTGGATTCTTTAAAACGGTAGAGTACGATTGCGCGTGAAATTGGATGCGACGTTGCCAACTTATTATTTAAATTAAAATGATAATTATTATTAAAAAAATTATAAAAAATTTGTTATTTATTGTATATGTCGTATATGTTGTTATTGTATTCATTTCTAATAACATTTTAAACGTGCGTTATACGACAATTTATCAGTCAAATATATTACATAGAGTAAAAAAAATATTCAATAAAAAAATCGCTGAAATAAAATAATATAAAACTAGCCGACTCGTCACAGCTTCGCCCGTGATTGGTTGTTTATTTTGCCTTTGGACCATGATTTTTTATTCAAATATTATTGTTTAATGTGATCGGCAAGTAAATATAAAAAAACGGTTAATGAAAACGGATTGAAATTTTTCTAGCGTTATATAAATGATAAAAATAAATGCAGATAAAAAAAAAGAATTAAAATAATAATTTTATAAGACTTCTGAGTATATGATGTTTTTTGTTATATTTCCTGTTGAAATGAAAATCATAAGATGATTCGGGTCCCCAGTTCGAGAAAATGACACGTATAATTTCCCATGTAAAAAGCACTCTGTACGAAGATCTACGCCAACGTACTTGAATGTTTGACCTTGCGCTTTGTTTATGGCAATGGCAAAAGAAACTTTAACCGGGAATTGAAGCCGTTTGAATGAAAACGGCAAGTCAGAGGGAATCATGGGAATTCTTGGAATAAATGCAATTTCTCTTTTCGGTGGCCCTGTAAGAATTACGGCTTCTATAGTATTATTTTGCAACGATTTTATTTGTAATCTTGTACCGTTACATAAGTTCGGTGGTTGAAGATTACGTAATAATGTAATTGGAGCACCAATTTTTAATTTTAGCTTATGAGGAGGAAATCCTGAAGGAGAAAGAATTGAGAAATTCTTGTGGATAATGAATAGCATCATCTGTTGATGTAACTGTATCAATAGATAGATATTCACGTGAGTGTCCATTTAATTTTAGAAGGACAATATCATTAATTTCTCCCGCTGTTACATTTCTCGGAGAGATAATAGCTCTTTCATATAACCACTGATAAGATTTATTGGACAGATTAAAAATGTCATGATAAACTATAGAAATCAACTCTTCCACGTTATTGACTACCCATCCAATCGTGTGATTGACAGAAATGTAACCATTTTCATTTTCTAAAGTTCCATTTCCAATTTTCAACAACTGTGCTGGAAGAATATCGTCCCCTCCGCATAAATAAACTCTCATGTTTGTTCGCAAATAAAGTTTTTCAACATAGTTCCATATAGGAGAAGATTTTAAGCAAGCATTAACGCCATCATCTCGAGTACCTTTAGGCATTACTGGTAAGGTTTGAAGGAAATCACCAGCGAAAACAAATGTTATGCCACCCATAAACTTATTATTATACCTAAGATCTTTTAATGTTCGATCAATTCCTTCGATATGTGATCTGTGATCATTGTACACTTATCCCGCACAGCGAATGAGGTTTCTTGAAGAATTTTTCCAAGAGGGCCATTTTTACGAATCGGACAAACGTATTCTGTATCAAATAATACATTTAACGGTAACTTGAAAGTCGAGTGAGCAGTTCTGCCGCCACTAAGGAGAGTTGCTGCTATACCAGATGAAGCTACTGCTAATGCAACTTTACCTGAGGATCTAATTTGAGCCAACAACAAATTAATTAGGAATGTTTTTCCTGTGCCACCCGGAGCATCGAAAAAAAAACTCTTCCTTGATGATTCATTACGCTTTCTGTAATAACATTAAAAGCATATTTTTGATCATTTACTAATTTTGGTAAATTGATTTCTACAAATTCTTGTAATCGGTTATTATTGTAAGAACACAAATTTGAGAATTCAAAAGGATCAGATGCATTTTCATTTCGAACAGGTGAGTTCATTCCAAATTCAGTTAAATATTTTTCAGACAGACAAACAACTTTATCTTCTATTTCAATCAAACCTCTATTAAATATTTCATCAGAAAAAGTAAATTGCAAGTCATTTAATCGAGTGCGCTCTGTATGAAGAATATCTTCACAAAAATCATTTCTGAACTGTTCCCACAAAGATTGAGGTTCAGACGGTGTTGGCAGAAAACTATGATTATTGCGAATAATTCTCTTAATTTTGATGGACTTTCTGAAAGAGTTGCCTCCGCTAGAGCATTTTTCCATTGCTAGAAGCCCAAACTTTTCATTTGCTAAAAGCCCAAGAGCAAAACAGGTAGCTTTAAAAGTCGCGTGAACGACTCCATCAAAGGCCTTCAAGCTTTCAAATGAAGTAGGACCTTGTACATAATTTAATAACAATCTTAAATGGAAGCACTCACTTTGATTTGGGTGAATCGTGTAAATTCTATCAATGGCAGTGTCCATTTTTATTCCTGGCCAACCTGGAACATCTTTTCCCCGTCTTCTCTTTAACCAGCCTCTGCTATCATCCCAGGTATAATAAGAAGGAACTTAATGATAGAATAGTGTTTTCGCAAAATCATCATGTGAACACGGTTCAAAAAATGCAGTTAGTGTCGTTTTTTTTGGATTTTCAATAACTTGGTGAAGATTATTAACTGAATAACAGGTTTAGGTACAGATGTCACGACAACTTAAGTGTACTGAAGAAAACAAAATGACAATTTAACTAAAATTTACCGAAATAAATAAAATTAAACGATTAACGATTAATTAACGAGCGATATTCGATTCTAAGAAAACCAAGATAGTGATTAGTGACCATTAACAACGTATAACTCTGCGATTATGAAAGATATGAAAACTAAATTTATAAGGTATTCTAGGTATTATTCTGTAGAATAATACACAACTAAATAACCCATGCTAAATATTGAATTATTTTGAGTAATATAAGATTTAATTTTAAAAATTCCAACATAATAAAAAAAATTTACTTTTTTCAATTTAATAATAATAATTTACATAAGTTTGGTTTAATTGCGTATGTTGGTTGAAAGGACAATTAAATAGCATTAAAATAAAAAAAAAATTATGTTAAAATATTGAAACGTTTCGGAGAAACATAAAAAAATCCGCGGTATTTTTTGTTTGGTTTAAAAAAACTTAAATTGCCCATTACTCAAAAAAAAAAAAGAGTTAGACCGCCACTTTAAAGGTTATTTCTTCGTCATTTTAGGTATGACGGCGTCCGGTCACTTCGCCCCGGGACACATTGTATACCTAGGATTTAGTGATGGCGTTTCAGCCCATAAAGTAGGTGGTTGTAAACAACCAGGTTCAACATACGTCTCCAAAACATAGTCTGAAAATAGTTGTCCATCTGTAATATTTGGACACGTACTTATAAGCTCTACAAAAGCATCCTCCACGTCATCTGGAGCGATGAAAGAAAGTCCAAAAAATGATTTAAGCCATAAATGTAAATCGTTCTTTTGATCGTAGTATGCCATTCTTAGCTTTGTATTGCCATTAATCTGAAAATTGACTTTGATTAATTATTTCTAAAAATATTCATATTGATTTAACTTATTTTGCACCACCAAGCTTGTCCTATGTGAAAACGGCATGTTTTAATTTTGACATCCAGAAAAACTTCTTTTGTTGCTTGAATAGCACCAATTTCGAAATCAATGTGTAATATTTCAATTTTAAAAAGTAGTGATTGCTTTTCACATATGTTATCATTAAAATATTTCAGACATAGTATTTTAAGTTGTCAGTACTGTGAGGGAGCGAGGAGCACCCTGAACAGTAGTAACCAACTAGCAGAGTAGTGCGTTGCAAGATTCGTAAGAGTGCGTATGCGAGATCTTCAACCGTTAATTAATAATAAATATATGAATAATCCAGTCGTAATTGTTTTGTTATTTTATTGAGCCTAACGCTGTAGGTAATTTTTTTTTTAGTTTAACACATATATTAATTAAATATTTTCATACATTTATGTATGTGTTTTTAAATTTATCCTTTAAAAAAAAGTATACCAAAGGTACGTAAACACCGTTTTTATAGCCATGAATGATGTATAATTGAATAAAATAATTTTGGAGCATAGTCGAATGCTCCGTCCGTAAATATATCTGCAACTTGTCAAACATTGAAGATTCTCTTCAGTTGTTAAGCAAATAAAAGTATAATCATCGGGTAAATGTATACATTTTCCCCCTCTAAACATTAAAAAATCTTCATTTTGTAATTCGTTCAATTGCGTAATGGCATCGTCTAAAGATGAAGGGTAAGGAGGAAAGTTTTTTCTTCGTTGAATATACATAGCCTTTCTAACTGATTTTATATCATTATATTCTAACTCGGTACTTACACTATTATATTTCAAATCCAAAAAACCCCGCTAAAACAATGAAAATATACTGATTATCATAGTAATTAACGCCGAAATTCTTAGTTCTTATTTTTGAAACTTGTACACCAAGTAGCCAACGTGTATACCAAACTGTCGATATGGTTTTATCATTATCTTAAACCTTTTATTTTTTAAAAGCCATTTGACGCAAGTATACGATTTTTTAAAAAACCTAAATAACACGTTTTCGAAAAATGTAAATTATACAACTTACGAAGTTCCCTACGGGAATCAATTTATTCTCTAATGATTTTCGTTCTATCTCTGACAGTTTTCCCGGGAAACGGCTGGTAAACGTGATTTTCCAAATCACGAAATTTTCAGTTTTCACGGTAAACCGATGACCGAACGAACATTTTTCATTGAAGTTGATTTGTTTTCCGAGGGATTCTACACTAGGATCAGTTTATAATTTTTCCAAAAAGTCATTATTTTAAACTTTTATTTTTTAAAAGCCTTTTGACGTATACGAACGCGCATGATGGTTGGGTCGGATGAAACTCGTAGCATACGTAAATTATTACGTATCGTGGCACTTCAACTGATTATTATTAAACATTTTAAAATCAAATTTTTTGTGGGAAAAGACATTTCATTTCATAATTTCATGTTAATATATTATATTAATTATTAGAGTACTTACGTACAGCACTTTCACATCAAACGATGATTTACTCTCTGTAAGAAACACACGACCTCCGTATTCGGAATATAACGTGCGGGATTCATTTTTCATAAAAAATACACGGCAATACGGCACACGTTTATAAAAATACTGTCCAAAAAATCGTTAATAAACATAAAATACGTAGGTATACGTGGCATATACATACCGAACCCTCTCTACTGGGCATAGTATTGGGCATTCACAATGCCTATATAAGGATCAAATACGTGGTGTTAACACGAGTATTGTTGAACAGCTGCTACTTCCAGCAACTGGAATGCAGTGTTGTATTTTGTAAAGGACTCCAGCAATGGGAGGGGGGTTAGGGGATGGCTAGTGTATGCCATAGGGTTAAGTTAAATGTTCATTTGAAATATTTCTTTTAAGTGTGTGTCGCTTATTGTAATAAGCATGTTTTATTTTTTAAGAAGTAATAATAAATTAGTGAACAGTGAAAATTGGTCCATTTAAATCCCCCTCAACCGGTCTATACTTGTGATACATAATTGACGGATCATAAGGTAAGATTTAATAATTATTTTTAATTTTTATTGGGACATAAATTAAACATTTAAATTAGGTTTTCATGGATATTTGAAAAACGTCCAAGCGGCTTACGGAATATAACTACAATAAAAAGTCAATCGATTCTTTAATTACTATTCAAAGTGGCAGACCACACAGAAGAAAAAATTTATTTTATTTCTAATTGTACGTGTTTTTCTTTACATCAATTCTACACAACCTGGTCTATCAGAAAAATACAACTTCATAAAGTTTAGGTGAAAAATAAAGGAAAATTAGGCTTATATTTATTATCTTATCTGTGGGTTATATATAAAAAAAAAAAAAAAAAAAAAAAATCATATTGCCCTCGTAACCAATCGTCACGTCACGAGTAAAGATCATCGGTTACAACTTTTTGACTGACGCAGCGACGGTGCACACGCCACCACGCCAGAGCTGCGTCCCTCACCGGAAATTAATGCTGGTATTTAAGAAGCCATTCAGGTACTCGGAATTCGACAGTAAAAACATGTTTTCGTATTTCCCATTTCCTCAGCTCTCGTTAATCGTAGAAACATGATTATTTCACCAAAATAATCATGAGAAGTTCTTCTAGATGACTGCGAACCAGATTTTTAAATTAAATAACGAAACGCCACTTAATTATTACACCGGCTGGCCAGTATTTTGACAAAATTAGAGCCCGTTAATTCAAACAAAAAAAAAAATTAAAATTAAAATATTCTTGTAGATAGGTACTATAAAAAGTACAAATTATCACTCTATGTAATTATAAGCCTAGAAGCCTATGGGCCCTTTATACACTTCCCCCCCCCCGCCCCTTTAATCCGGGCTTGTATTTGCACTAGAAATTTTCAATTTTTTTCAATTTTTTAAAAAATTATATAAAATAGACTAAAAACTAAAAAGACAAACAACATTATAATATTGAATAATACTATATTTTATTTAAGTACCTAGGAACAATATTTTCTTTTTCTAGAATCTATATTTTGCATTTTTAATAAATTGAAAATTACTTCCTTGACGTCCTTTTTCTGGCCCTTCAGCCTAACTGAAATATTACTGCTGGTGTTTTCTAGAATTAAAATAAATATATATATATATATATATAATATTAATATATATAAATGAGTTTGTAAGACTGAGATAACAAATTATTTTTTAATATATAATTAATAATTATTTTTTTCTTAAAGAACCGAATTGGAACCGAAACCGAAAAAATCATAAAGGTTCCAAGCCCTGATCGAAATATGCACTAAAAGATGAAATATGCAAATTGTAAATATAAATAAAATATAAATATAAATAAGGGTGAAAATAATAAAAAATTCTACAATTCTAGAACACTGTAAATATAAAATTTTGAAAAAAAAAAAAAAAATTGAAAAAAGTCAATACTTTTTGAAATAACGAGTGTTGTTTGATAAAAAAATCACCCTGTATACCAAGCACATTTAAGCATATACTCACTAAACAAATTACGACTACATCACTGGTCTTAGTCTTACGATATAATATATTATAAGAAATCTAATTATGCAGATGGTTACATACCTAGTGGCCGTCACGTCATGGATAACCTTTATGAAATGTATGGTTACCCATAATAAAGGTCTATCCATGACGATGACGACCTCTGTTTGCACAACTTCATCAGCTAAAGTCATATTTTTAAATTTATTCAAAACTTCATAATTATTGCGGTCCATTTTTCTTTTTTGCAATTGAGATTTGAGAATTTAACACATTAGATGTTAAATGATGAATGAACAAATTATGCTGTTTTCTTTCAAACCCACCCGAAAATTATATTAACGAACCTAATTAAGATAAAGACACTGTCTACTGTCCAGACTCATTAAATGACACTCATTTACTATTCTATGAACTCCAGTTATTAAATCAAAATGCATATTTTCAATAAATGTTATTTTTAAACATATGTAATTTTGCTCAAAATATAATCAAATATAATAATATTACGTACCGTGGCACTTGAACTAATTATTATTAAACATTTTAAAATCGATTTTTTTGTGGGAAAAGATATTTAATTTCATAGTTTATATATTATATTAATTATTTAAACATTTGAACATTTATTTTATTTCTAATTCTACGGATGTAATTCTTTACATCAATTCTACACAACCTAGTCTATCAGAAAAATACAACTTCATAAAGTTTAGGTGAAAAATAAAGGAAAATTAGGCTTCTATTTATTATCTAATCTGTGGGTAATGAAAAAAAAAAAAAATTGCAAAAACTCATATGCCCTCGTAACCAATCGACACGTCATGAGTAAAGATCATCGGTTACAACTTTTCGACTGTCGCAGCGACGGTGCACACGCCACCACGCCAGAGCTGCGTCCCTCATCGGAAGTTAATTAATGCTGGTATTTAAAACAGCACATTGTACATTATAATTTTTGTTATAATTCGTTCTATCAGGAAAAAATAACCTCATAGACCTGGGAAAATATTTAATTTTTAAGAGCGTTATGTTCAAAAAGTAGATGGTAAAATTATGATATATTTGTAGAATCAACGGTTTTTTTATGTTCAAAAAATGATTTCTTCCAAAATATTTTAAGTACAAAAGCACATTGCACATAATAATTTTTTTAATAATTCGTTCTATCTCATTGTGCATTGTTGGTACAGCGATCAGCATACGCGTGCTGTATTACTATAAATTACGTATAATCGTGTTTTAAAAAATTCCAAAAATTGTATAAAATCAACCCTTTCATCGATCGTCTTGAAACTTCCACAGATCGTAGCAAGTATCCCGGGCTACTATACCTGTGAGTTTGGTGAACCTACTACAGATATCAGTTGACACTTCAACCACCACGCCGACGAGAACCGATTGCAGATTTTCTACAATATTCGCCACCAAGAAGAGTAAGGCCTCGATATCAGGAATGCGATCATGTTCGAAACCAAACCGTTGATGAAAGACCAGTTGAAGTTCCAAACTGTGAAGAAGAAGATGAAAATGTACCAAACCCATGTACCAGCCAACAACAGCAAACACTGGTTGAGACCTCGAGGCCGATTAGGGTACGGTGAAGACCAAATTTTTACCTCGAAGAGCAGACGCCTATAAGACGAAAACCGAATGCAGATTGTCAACAATATTCTCCAACTAGAAGGGTAAGGCCTCGATATCAGGAATGCGATCATGTTTGAAACCAAACCGTTGATGAAAGACCAGTTGAAGTTCCAAACTGTGAAGAAGAAGATGAAAATGTACCAAACCCATGTACCAGCCAACAACAGCAAACACCGGTTGACACCTCGAGGCCGGTTAGGGTACGGCGAAGACCAAATTTTTACTATGAAGAATATGACCTATGAAAATACCTGTAATATAATGTAATAAAACCATGATTTGAAAAATTTGAATTTTCTGTAATTTTTGGCTACGTTAGGATGTCCCCTTTTTGGTGGTATAGATTAAGTCATTTGGAGTCGAGTCTAAACCGATTAAAAAAACCAGTATTTTACCGCATGTAATCCTGCACCAATTTACTGTTTTCTGGACAACTCGACCTCACCACCACTTTATGCAAATTGTAAGTATCCAAAATGCATTTTCCAAAAAGGGGACATCCTATCGAAGCCAGGGATGTGCTTGGCTAAGTCGTAGTACAATATTTCGATTTTTTATGAATTTTAAACCGATTAATGTCTACCGGAGTAGTGTATATTACGTTTAATTGATACATATCATACTAAAAAAAATTACTTAAAATCCTGCTCACTACCAACAGAGATGTGCTATATACCCCCCCCCCTTTCGATTTTTAATTTGGTATTCAAATATTCGTGTCTACCGCGGTATTTTTAGTAATTTTATTTCATATTAAAAGTGCCGGGCGAACGTAATTTGCACTACTCCGGTAGAAACGAATCGGTTTATAAGTCATTAAAAATAGAAATATTGTACTACGACTTAGCCAAGCACATCCCTGGCTTCGATAGGATGTCCCCTTTTACCTATCTAATGATGCGACTTTCATAACGATAGTACAAGAATTGGATTTTTGGTGAATTTTCAAAGCGTGATCACTACCAACAGAGATGTGCTCAATCCCCCCCCCCCCTTTGAAACATTTCATTATTTTCGTAATCTGATAGTACTCGTACTTGGAAAATCGTATAAAATCAGGCTTTGGACTTAGAGCTCTGAGAGTGATATGAGTGCAATCCTGAGTGAATTTACTATCGTTCTGAAGTATTTTTTGTATACATCAAGTCCAAATAAATGAAGTTTTTAGAGCGTTATGTTCAAAAAGTAGATGGTAAAATTATGATATATTTGTAGAATCAACGGTTTTTTTATGTTCAAAAAATGATTTCTTCCAAAATATTTTAAGTACAAAAGCACTTTGCACATAATAATTTTTGTGATAATTCGTTCTATCAGGAAAAAATAACCTCATACACTTGGGAAAAATATTTAAGTTTTTAGAGCGTTATAACTACTATCTAATTTTTGAACATAACGCTCTAAAAACCTGAATATTTTTTGCATATTTTTTTTTTGATAGACCACTATGTGCTGAATATTTACATATATTATTTGTCATAGTACAATAATTATTATTTTTATTTAAATTGCTTCGAAAAATGATATGCTTTGACGATCCCAAATATCTTAGATTTCACCCCACTGATCCGGTTTTACGGTTGATGGAAATTTTCCAACTGTAAAATATGACTAAGGATACCATTCTGATCATTTAAAAAAAAAAATCAAGTCGATAAGTGCAATATTAAAGAAATTAGGTTTTCGTGGATATTTGAAAAACGTCCATGCTACTTACGTATGTAAGTACTAACCAAACTCTATGAATTTATATTTTTCTGATAAAAACTAAAAAAACAAACAACATTATAAATTTGAATAATACTATATTTTATATAATTATTTAGGAACAATATTTTCTTTTTCTCGACTCCACATTATTCATTTGTAATAAATTAAAAACAACTGATTTTACATTCTTTTTTTTGCCTTTCAGCCTCACTGACGTATGACTGCCGGTGTTTTCTAGAATTAAAATAAATATATATATATATATATATATAATATTAATATATATAAAAGAGTTTGTAAGACTGAGATAACAAATTATTATGGTATGGTTACATACCTACAATAGTGGCCGTCACGTCATGAATAACCTTTATGAAATGTATTGTAACAAATAATAAAGGTCTATTCATGACGATGACGACCTCTGTTAGTAATACTTCATCTTCTAAGGTCATATTTTCAAATTTTTTCAACACTTCATAATTATTATCCATTTTCTGGTTTTGAATTTAAATTTAAGAAATTAACACTTGGTTTATTGTTAAATGTTAAATGATGAATGAACAAATTATGCTGTTTCCTTTCAAACCCACCCGAAAATTTTATTAACGAACCTAATTAAGATAAAGACACCGTCTACTGTCTAGACTCATTAAATGACACTCATTTACTATTCTATGAACTCCAGTTATTAAATCAAAATGCATATTTTCAATAAATGTTATTTTTAAACATACGTAATTTTGCTCAAAATTGTATATGGGACCAGTTCGTGTTACTTACAACTTACAAGTTACATTGTCTATTACTTAACGAACCATTCATTTAACACGCACATCTACAACGAAAACGTCGGCAATTAAGTACAAAAACAAATTGTACTTAATACTTTTAAGAATATTTCTTTCTATAAGGGAAAAATAGTTGATACCAATTTGGAAAAGTATTTAAGTTTTTATAGTGTTATGTTCAAAAATATGTATCGAAAATTACGATTTATATGAAAATCTACCGTTTTTTTTATGTTAAAAAAGCGATTACTCCAAAAATATTTTAAGTACATAAGCACATTGCACATATAAATATTTTACATAAATCGTTCTATCTGGAAAAAATAACATCATAGACTTGGGAAAATTGTTTAAGTCTTAAAAGCGTAGATTTATGGTCTGAGGGTGGCGTATCCACGAATCTATTGTTTTTTTTTACATTTTTAGGTGTACTTTTTGAAGTTCCAAATATAATGTCGCAAATACAATGTATTAATCTTGATCTTTTATTATATATTTCTTTAATAAAAGTAGTTATATTTGTTGATTTTATATGATTAACATGGATTTTTAAATTTTTTGATGCATATTCTTTTAATATCATGCAAACAATTTTTCGAAAGTGCAATGGATTGGAAGTAGACTTTAAATAAAAAAAAACAATTATAAGAATATTTCATAAATAATATCATTAATAGAATTCTTAGGAACATTTTTGGAACCAAATTAAATTTAGAATTGGAACACATGAAGAATTGAAAAGAATCAAATAGAATAAAATTATAGGATTAATTAGGTAGGTACCAACTATCTATTAAATATTAATTAATTAATACATATACATAAGAAATACACATTAATTCTATTTATTTTTTTATTTATTACATTAAATAGGATCATTAGAAATTGACAACGTTCTGAAAAAAGACAATGGTGCATATAGATGTAATGTTACTTTATTGGATATCCATACATTAAGTGACCCTGGAGTATTGACAATTGTTGAAAATGAAGGTATAAAGACCAAAAGTACTGCTCAGAATCTGATTTAACTAAAAGTATAATCATTTGTTGTAATTTATAATTTGTGTAGATACAATTAAAATATTAAAAGCTCCAACATTTGTTGCTAAACCTTATTCAACAATAACTTTGGAAGGATCAATAGTAACTCTACATTGTGCAGCTGTTGGAAACCCACGACCACAAATTTCTTGGTTAAAAGATGGTACTCCAATGTAAGTATAAGTATGTCAATAATAATATTCAGTTCCTGATCTTAAATAAATTGCTAATATAATATATAAATTACTAAGGTATGAGTATAATATTTAATAAAATAATTTTTCAATCAATATTATAGACATGGAGGTATCTAGTTCAACATAGTTGGTACTGGTAGCTTACAAATATCACATGTGAATAAAAATAATGATGGAAATTATATTTGTCGGGCAAAAAATAGCAAAGGTTCTGTTGAAGCTACTGCTAAAATAGATGTTCATGGTTAGTATTTACATAATGTTTTCGGATTTTCACCACCATGCTATATTGCTGTCTTTATTGTTGTGTATAATTATAGTTAAACCTCTGTTTATTCACAAACCTGAAGACACAACAGGTTTCGAATAAGAAAACATTACTTTGGAGTGCAAAGTTACCGGTAAACCTCCACCGCGAGTTATTTGGCTAAAAAATGGTGATAAAATTAAACCAGACGAATACATACAGGTTGTTAATGGGCGAGTAATTATTTATTATATACAATAGAAACATTACCTTTGTTGCAATATTTATGTATCACTGAAAATAATATACATAAAATAAACTATTGATACATAATATTATGTTTTACAGGACTAATTTAAAATCATATGGCTTACTTAAAATGGATTCAGGCATATTCAGTGTTTGACATCAAATTCTGCTGGAAATCTTCAATCCTCAGCATTCTTAAATGTTCTTGATAGAAGTAACTAATTTAATACATATTTATTGATTTTATATAATAATTTATTTTTTTACGTAATTTTTAGATTTTGAACGGAGTTATGAATTTTTTAATTTTACAAAGATGTTTGTTTTTTATGTGAATAATATGTACACGATTACTAGTAGAAATAATGCTTCGATTTTTATTTTTAAATACTTTCTTACTTGAAATTTCACCAAATGTTTATTGGCATAATCTAAATAAAGTATACATGGTATAATTAAATTACGTTTTTTTTTATCAAGCGATGATTAAAAATTTTTTTTATTGACATTTAAAAAAAAAATCAAAATAATCGATAATTTCTGCTGTCTATAAATATAGCTTAAAAAAGTCAAAATATTTTGAAAATTTAACCGTGTATAGATAATGCTAATATTGAAATTTTGTGAAAATATAAATATTATCAAATATTCGTTTTTGAGTTGCAACCATATAAAAAAATCGATTTTGTCGAAAACTGTTTCTGCGTAAAAATTCCCGTTTTTCATTAGTTTATTTTTGTTTTTCCAGCGCTTTTCAATAATTTTTTAGAAATTTTCACTTTTAACCCCCTAGAGTACCAACTAAGTTCACTAAAAAAAAAGAAAAGATACTGTTAAAGAAATTCTAAGCATTTTACTGCCCTGAAGTTTGATGATAAATGAAAAAAAAAACAACACACGTCATTATAAAACCAATACATTCATCGCTCCGCTCAATCTATACATTAACGGTTTTCGAGATTTTGATGTTTGTCAAAACATTAAATGCATATAACAATAATTAATTTAACATACATTTTTTAGTGGCAGAGTGTAAAAGTAAGTGGACTTGTCTTCGTAATAGTTTTGCAAGAGCATTACGCGAAGAAAAATCAAAAAAGTCTGGTTCTGCTGCTTTGAGAAAAAAAAAGTGGTATTTATTAGAGGAAATGTCGTTTTTGTCAAGTTTTATGATGCAGCACTAGCAAACGTTAAGTAATCTGGTGGCATCAGATGATGAAAGCAAGACAACTGATACTGAGAAAAATACAGAAAATGCAGATTTCAATAAAAACAGTAATGCAATTGAAAATAAAGCTACAAATACTACGTCTTATTTAATTGACAGGCAAGAACTGGTATCTTCTGAACCTGTATTTAAAAAACCAAAAAAAAACTCAAACTAAAAATTCGGCTGCAGAATAAGTTGCAGAGCCTATGATTGAATTTTTACGTTCAAAAACAAATAAGTCAGCTGTTGAAGATGTTGATTTATTATTTTTTAAAAGTCTTTTTCCTGGTTTTAAAAAATTAAATGGAAAAAACCAGCGCCAGTTTAAACAGTTTGTGTGACAACTTTAAACTCGCACATCGACAGTCAAGAAGCGCAAGAATCAGCAGCTAATGATAAAGTATCATATATGGTAGTACTACATCACATGTACCAGTACAGGAATTTCAAACGTACAACTATACTTTCAGCCCACCCGGATATTCATCATCAAATAGCTCAACATACTGACTATACCTACTTATTAACGATTTTGAATACTTATTAAATTATTAATACTTATGTACATTTGTTTCACATTTACTTCAGTTTAAAGTTTGATTAATAAATATTTCTAGTATATAATTAAAGTACCTATTATTATTTGAACTTACCTCAAGGTTACTAATAATTTTTCAGCAGGTTCTATACTTTTGTATGTGTCCTGTGATCTTATCGCCTCACCAATTTCATTTAATATAAAGTCAAAAGTAGTTGAACTCATACGAGTGAAATTTTTAAATTTTAACTCATCTTTACGCAATTCAGCAAAAAAATTCAAAAGTGTACTATTTTCTGTACGTTTTTTTATTTATTTCGTGTACCCAAATTTTACGTTTACGTAACAAAAATTGCCATAAAAGAGGTACAACAACATCATCTTCATCAGAATTCATCTTGACGACTGGTGTATAAAAACAAAAATGAGTCCGAAATTATTTCGTCTTGTTTGGTTTTGTTTTGTCAGTGTGAATGAAATTTGTTTGGAGCTGTTTGAAACAATATGTTTCGACCAGCTCGGAACAGTTTTGCTCTTTCAGTGTGCGCCCGGTCTAACAGTTTGACATTGCAAATGCGTCTTAATAAGAACATACCTATATACCTAACGTACCTATATACTTAGCTACGGTTTTAGGTAACTGATAATTTATTATATTTTATTATTCTTTTTAATTAAAATATTTTATTGGCTACAACCATTGATTATAAATATTATACAATATATAATCAATGCTACAATTGAAATTATTACACTAGAAATTTGCAGAATATAAATACATTTTTTTGCATAACTAAAATAAGTAGAAACACACTCAGATGCTAACTTTCGTGTTCTGCTATACTTTTGAGTATGTGATTCCCATTTTCGCCTTTAATAAAGTAACAATATTATTATAAAACAAATATTTATATAAGTACCTACTATTTTTTTTATGGATAAATATAAACAGATGTTTCCAAGATGATAAAAAATGATATTAAATATTTTATTATTTTATTATTTTTAAAAACTTCTTACTTATTGTAGATATTTTGGGAATCAACATCATCATACTGTTTATCCATACTATTGAACAATACCAATAAATTGGTCAAACGGATCAGATTCACTAATTAAATATTTAAAATACCACTTTAATTGAATTTAAAAAATAGTTACCTTCATAAAAATAATAATAAATATGAATATTTACATTGCTTTTTCAGTACCATCTTGCTCATCACTGTTATTTGAATCTACAGAAACAGTAATGAAATCTATATTGCTATCTTCTTCTGCAGGCATATTCTCTGGAACCATATCCTCTATATCTCTAGTGTATTTGGACCTATAATGTTATCACTCAAAAATAAAGTTATAGTAATACTTTCATTAACAGTGTCGTAACCGTGAATAGCAGTATGCCCTAAAATATCTAACAGTTGTTCGTCAGCTTGGTCAATGCACTCTTCATCCTGTTTTTCACCTCCACCAGTCTTATTATAATGGGATTTTGAAGGGACTTTTTGTTTTGCAGCCGATTTTAAGTATTGGAAACACTTAACATAAAAAAATTATCATTATAAGCTTAATAAATTTCATTGGAACAGGGATGCCTATTATGGGGTTACCGTATTATCATACCGACTAAATTTCGAAATAATATACTAAGTGAACTTCATTGATGTCACATGGGTTCTTCCAGTATGAAAAGTTTAGCAAGATCATACTTTTGGTGGCCAGGAATGGATAAAGAAATTGAAAATATTACGCAAAATGGCGACAATTGTCTTAATGTCAGGCAGAATCCACCCAAATCTATTATATCACTGTGGAAATGGCCAGAAAAACCGTGGACTAGACAGGTAAGTTACCTTGGCCCCGCCACTTACGATTTATAAATGGAAATTAATGTCAAATTATGTAATATCATTTGTAATCATTTGTAACCACCAAAAAAAAATTTGTTCGTCGATCCTTTTGACTAAATAGTGCATGTCAATTATTTTCAATTTTCATAATAAGTAAATTTGGAGATATTAGCAAGACAATAACAATTAATGGAGATGTGTACAATTTAAGAGGGTTAATTGCTTTTGATGGATAGGCAAGAGAATTAAGACAATCATATGGCCATTACATAGCGTATGGTTTGAGATCAAATGATCAATGGCAATGCTATGACGATTTAAAGGATCAAGTATCAACAAAATCAAAAAGTTTTAAAGTTGATGCTGAAATTCTATTTTATACAAAATAATACCAATATTGTTAATTTTACGTATTTTTCATTTGAAATAAAACAAAGTACCTGCACAACGTAAATGATCCTCTTCTCTATGACCATATCGATTTTCTTTAATGCATGATAGAAACTATATTATATCCATCATAACTTAAGAAAACATTAAGAATAGCTACCAAATAATGTAAGTATCGCTATGTATTAAATAAACGTAATTAATAACATATAATATGTGTTGCAATGTAATGAATAATAATATATGTAAACGTACCTACATAATATGTAGGTAACTATATATATATATTATATATATTATATAGTTACAAATAATAATTCAATGATTTAAAAAATGTAAAAAAAGGTAAGACTGTTTTTGGGGTATTATTAATTATGAACTTTGCATAATATTTAATTTGACGAAGTGAAAATTATTTTTAACATTTTATTATATTTTGTAGTATTCTTTATACACTATGGAGTATATTAACATAGATATTAACTACATAATATTATAACGTAAAAAACATATTACATATAATATAAAGGTATAAATAATCAATACATTTGTTTCAAAGAATAAAGTTTCAAAAAAAAATTAATAACAGGGTAAACAATTGAACATGAGTGAGTACTTATTATGAAAATTGAAAATAATTGACATGCACCATTTAGTCAAAAGGATCGATGAACAAATTTTTTTTTTGGTGGTTACAAATGATTACAAATTATATTACATAATTTGACATTAATTTCCATTTATAAATCGTAAGTGGCGGGGCCAGGGTAACTTACCTGGACTAGAGTGCATTACGATTTTCTCGGACCATTCCAAAATAAATATTTCTTTATCATTGTTGACGCAACTACAAAATGGTTAGAAGTATTTCAAGTAAATTCTATGACAGCGAATATTGTTATTCAAAAATTTTCAGAAACTATAGCACGATTTGGCATCCCAAAAACAATTACATCAGACGACGCAAAATGTAATTATAATGTAATTATATGTAACTATAATTAATTATTATTTTTAATAAAGCGATTAAATACTAATACTTTATTTTATATTTATTATATCATATTATATACCAATATTAGTTATTAGCACGAATTAAATATATGTATTCACCTGCAATTTAGTAAACACTGAATTTCTCGGCCGGATTATTTTGGGATAAATCGATTTTTTTTTACAAGCTGGTGGTATATAAATATACATTTCAAAATTGTTTGAAATTTTGTCTGCGCATGCGCAATGAAAACTATTTTTTTAATTGCACCACCTACTTTGAACACCATATTCGGATAGGCCATTTTTTTCAAAGTAATTTGTATATATTAACTATGGTTCTAAATTCAAAATTAACCGAATTCGAGCCAGATAAATAATACATTTTTTTTATTATTTTTAAAAATTTATGATTAATTCTTATTGGTTAGGTATTTTTTGAATATTTGTAAGTATTTTTTTCTTTAGAAGTGTTATATTTTATACTCATATTATGTTAGTCTTGTTTATAAGACTTACTTTATTAGGTATGACAATGCTCAACCATCACCCGTCTGTATAAAAACAGAAAATATTTTAAGAGAAAAAATACAAGTGGCTCAAATAGCTGGCACAATATACAATAAATGACCTATGTATTATTGAAGACCACAAATCGTGAAATTCCTGTCGTAGTCGGCATCGCCTCCTCTCTTTCGAATGTATGAACAGTTTAGCAGAACGACGGAAAACGCGTTCTATACATATATATATAAGTGTGCGGACACGCGTTATCCGGTCGTCGGCGACATTGATTTTCGTCGAGTGTGCAAAAATGTATGTTTGCATGGTTTTTTACACGGCGGTTAAGCAATACACCGGAACTTCTCCTCGGCAGAACACCTCTACCCGACCAGTGATATCCCCGTACATGTTGTTGACTGTCGTCAAATTCAAACGTGCCGTATCGCATACAAAAGTTGTATCTATTTTTCGGATATTGCGCGGAAGTTAATGGGAAGTCGACGATGTAAGTGTATTATAATATAATACCTAACATCTTGCGTTTGCGATAAATTTGTCATAAGTGTCGGCGGTGGTTTTGTTTGACTTGCAGGTTTGGTACCAGGCAAGCTCCACTTTGGCCTCTGTTTTGTTGCGCTGTACTCCTCGAAGTCGTCAGCGGAGCGAAGCCAAAACATTCCGTTTATTTGGATCCGCACTGGGATAATTTTAAGGTCAGTTCATAGCTGGATAACAGTTCTGACGGTAAACAACTACTTAATCACCACGTTTTATTTTGATTTCTCATGAACGGCTTACTGAAAAAAAGCGTGTAGAAGCAACATTGTATGGTTAACTGCGTGATAACATACTATTTACATATTATATACAAATATGACTGTAATTTTCAAATAAAAATAAAACATCAGCTCAATGAAACTAATTTAAAGATTGTTTAAAAATTTAAATTCTGAACCAAATTACAAATGTTTATTATGATATTTTTTTCTGTGTGTGTGTGTATGTGTCTCATACTATTTTAAATCTGTAAAAATGCTTAATTTTTAACTTAGAGAGATGGTTTGTAGATACAAATTTAACCTAGTTTTTACTTTTTTTCAAAAGTAGAAATTTCCAAGTAATTATAGTTAGCACCGAATATCCATATTTCACATTACCAATTATTTGAAATTTGTACAACATTTTATCTCATTTTGCACTACTAAAAGATATACTATTTATTTTAGTTTTTAAATAATATTATGGTACAACTTTTGTTCTATTTAAAAATTAATGAAAATTTAATATAAAGTTTTTCCAACAGGATTGAAAAAATATCAAAAATACATAGTCAGACTTTTTTTATATACAAAGTTTAACGAAATTCATCAAAATTTGCAAATTATTATTTATGTAGGTGTTTTAATAAATATTTAAGTTTAATACCTTAGGTTTGAAAACTAAAAACAAGATTCCTCATAAGTTTTTATATTTGGAAATTTAAAAAATGTTAAGAATTATGTTTAAACTATGCCTACGTATTATTTTGAGTAATTGAAGTTTGATTTCTTACGATATTGGATATTGAAATGTATAATAACGATTTATTCTCATTTATCATTTATCCACAAAATATATTAAATTTTGTGATTTTGTTATTAAAAAAAAAAAAATAATCGTAGAAACTTAAAATATTCCACTTAAACAATTTTTTTTTTCTATAGGTACATTGAAACTATCAAAATATTCAGACTCATTTTAGGCATTTTTTTAAGCACTTTAAATTTTAGTTTATTTTTTAAATTCGATAATAAAAGAAGAAAAGTGGGTAATTACTAATTTCTCATTACAATCACATTCAATCGCTGTACATAAGATTTTACCACTTCATTTGTTTTACTTAATTCATTAGAATGAATATCTATGTCATATTTTAATTTAATGAATCAATTTGTACCTACGGAAACGATTCTGATCTAAGTGGTGACCTATCAGCCTATATTACTAAGTATAATAAATTCATAATGTTTGAAACAAAATCGAATTAGTTGAACATAACTTTTTCGTAGAGAAAATCATTAAAAAGGTGTTTTTCTTTTTATATATTACAAATACTTCATATTTTATTATAAAATTAATTGATGGTACATATTATTTTAATTCACTTCCTATAAAAGTACTTGGAATTAAATGAATAGTTTGTTATAATAATAATTTTTTGTACAATGTATAAATTAATAAATTATACATTCTTATTTGTATACATTAAATGTACGTTATATGTGCGAAAATGAAAATAAGGTTTTAGAAACTTTGAATAATTTTTTATATATTAATCTTATGACTTATGCAAATAGCTATAAGCCATTTTTCTTTAATATGATTAAATTGAAAATACTAAAAAAAAAAATCAATTGCATATGGTCTTATTATTCCAATTATCATAAACACATATAATAGGTACCTACTATAACATATTTCCAAATCTTTTAAACATTTGTTTATCATACAATCATTTAGATACTTATAATACTTATAATATTATAGGTAAACATTGTATTCGACATACGAACTATTCGTAATGTATTAAATATTTTCATAAACTTTTTAAGTAACGAAAACATCAAAATTCAATAAATGACATAATTTAACGCAGCGTAAAATCGCCTGACTGAGCTTAAAAACTGGGTCTCTTATGATGATATAGCGTTTATTTAAAACTTATTATAACAATAGAATACCTGGATTCTTTTGTTTAATAATTTGTTTTTTATTTGTCTGGTTAAGAAAAAAGAAAAACAAGACTTATAATATGTATAATTTATTATTTAAATTTAATTTTTTTATTCCTTATGAATGTTGTTATCATACATTCAACTAAAATGTATAAACATAGTGATGTTTTCAGCTAAACCGTAGATCGATTTAACTATAACGTGTTTGTTAATAGGTATATTAATAAAAGTATTTAGATATACCGCTAATAAAATGTAACTATTACTTTGGTAATTATAATGTATGTTTTTATCAATGACACTGTAACTCAATGCTTAATTTACACCTGAATTTACATTTTATATGGTGGATTCCGCTTAATTTGGACACGTCGGGAGCAGCCCTATTTGCTCATGTTAAGCGGTTGCTCATAAAAACCAAATTAGTTCAAAACACAAACATTTATAATGACAAAAAAGTTTTTATTTTGCATACGTGAACCATACAATTGAAAAAATGATTAAAATACCAAATAAATAAAATCAAATACAGCATACTAAATAAAATTACTATTTTGAGGTATAAGGCGTATAAAACATTAAGGCTTAAATGATTATGCTTTTTATAACTTTCGATAAACACTATCTCAAAGATCCGACGAAAACCGATTATATTAATCGTATATTATATAATATTTTATATTAGGTTATTGAGGATTTGTATTCAATTAATTAATTAAAAATTCGACTTTCAACTCTGGGTAGTTTTTAGTAGTTAAATAGATCTAAAAGGTACTTTGGAGGTAAAAAAAAAATTCAGTACTCTTCTAACTAACTCAATTTTCCAATTTCAAAATGTAATTATTTTATACGCCACTCAAAAATATTTTTAGAAGATATTTTTCTTCCATATTTAACTAAAAATGTTACCGCCAGATAGATGTCCCATCCATCAAAATTGTTTGCTTTTTAGTGCCAAATCTGGCCATCAATGCACTTACGTTGCAACTTTATTTCAAAAAAACTATAAATAATGTAAAACTAGTTTATGCAATATTGATATCTAACGCAACATATAGGAAGGATTAATTTATGACATTCATCGAATTTATACTATGATTATTTACCACAAAATAATTATATTCCTCTACCGATGGTTATAATTTATAACTTAATAACTTCTAAATTAATTATTTATTATGTTTAAATAATTAAAAGATAATATTTATTTAATAAATCGTAATTTATATTTTATAGGTGGAACACAATAAAACATACATAAGAAATAATGAATACCACCATCGTATAGCGTGGGAGGAGAACTTCCATCACATTAATAAACACAACGAAGAGGCCAAAACTGGAAAACACAATTACACACTAGATTTGAATCATTTAGCCGACATGGTAAACAAATCTCAATTTAAAATAATAATTTTGATATTTTGAACAAATGTTGTTAAAATTTAAACTTTAAATGATTATAATGTTTTTAAATCATTGTACACGAGCAATTTGTTGGTTGAACAATATTTGTGC